>JAAAKG020070616.1:0-17328 GCA_010014905.2 Druon quercuslanigerum
TTGGATATTATATATAAATACATATATATATAATTCGGCAATTCTCTGTCGGAAATTTTTCGATTCCGTAATATTATTAACTTCCTAGAATAATATTATTCGGGAATTTTCCATTTCGGTAATATTATAAACTATCTTAAATTATTATTGTTTTGCAATTTTGCAATTCGGGAATTTTATTATTCGAGATTTTTATTATTAGGAAATTTTCCAGTTCGGTAATTTTATTATTCGGGAATTTTCCAATTCGGGAATTTTACAGTGCCGAGGATTTTATTTTTCGGGATTTTTCAGTCATCCCCAGAAAATTGTCGACTTATAAAGTTTGAATTTAAAATAACAATATTTTTTAATAAAATATTTCTGGATGAAGCGTTTTTTTTAATGTGCAAAGTATTTAAAAAAATAAAAAAAGCATTCGCAAAAATCAATTGTCAAAATTACATGAATATTTTTTTGAAAATCGTGTCAAGGTACGATCAAAGCAGATTTAAAATTCGATTTTTGCGAGCTCTCTTTTTTTTAATACCATGCACATTTAAAAAAATCCTCACCCAGAAATTTTTTCTTTATAATTATTGTTACTTTAAATTCAAACAATAATTTTTGAAACATTAAAAATAATATTTTTTCAATGTTCATTATTGTATTTTCAATCAATGAAACATATTTATAAATAAAATTTGTAATTTTTGAAATTCGGGAATTTTGCAATTTAGATATTTTATAAGTCGGCAATTTTCTGTCGGGTATTTTATTATTCCGGAATTTTTCAATTTGGTAATATTTTTAAATGCGGGAAATAATATTATTCCGAAATTTTCCAATTCGGCAATATTATGAGCTGTCGTTAATTTGATTATTCAGAAATTTTATAATTCCAAAAATTTATTATTCAAGAATATTATTATTCGTCCCGAATTTTCAACCGAACAATTCAATTTTTATTTAAAAAATATGAAATTTCTTCTAAAACAGATGAATTTAAAAAACTTCAAAAAATACTAAAATTTCTATCCAAAGAAGATTCCAGTGCACTTTTTATAATTTTAATAATTAATCTTAATTTTCTGATAAGTCGTCTATTGCTTAACCAAAAAGTTTTTTTTTTAAATAATGTTCTTCACTTTTAACCAAACAGTCGCATTTTTGTTCAAGTAAAATAGAAATTCTAATAAGAAAGGTGAATTTTTAAATCAAAAATTAAAATTTTCAGAAAAAGTAGTTTTCATCCAAAAAAGATTTTAGTTGACTTTTTCAGCAACAAAATAGGAATTTTAAACAAAATTTTAATGTTCTACAAAAAAATCTAGATTTTAAACCCAGAAAGGCGAATGTTTAAGAACAAAGTGGAATGTGCAACTAAAAAGGATTTCTTTTAAAGAAAATTGTTAAATATTCAAGCAAATAATAAAATTTATAACTAAAAAGATAATCTTCAGGAAAAAGTATTTTCGAATTTTCCTAATATCTTATGAGGTTTTTTAATAATAAAGAACTAATGCAAATATACATTATAATAAATAATATTTTATGTTAAAACTATTTTTATTTAATTGTAATTTGACATTGGATCAATTTAATAATAATTGTACTTAATGTTTATCAAATATTATTGTATTTAAACTGAGAAAAATAAAAGATGAATAAAAAATTGTATCTTGGCGGACTATTTTGCATGTTTATTCTTCTTCGTCATCTCCGGTTCCCAGGATCATGCCAATAAGACTTTCGGTGTCAATCCTTCCCTTATCGTCTATGTACATGAGGTCGTAGGCGTCGTTGACTTCCTTTGAAGAAAATTTGTCTCCAAAAGTCATCAATGCTTTTCTCAATCTGAAAAGAAAAATATTTATTTAATCAATCTTCTTAAAATTCGAGAATTTTAAGTGTAGATTCCTGTTACCGACATTTTACCGACGTCTGTATATATTGAGGGTTCAAGTCTGTGCTAAATGTTCTATTTTTCCTGGATTTTTTTTTTTTTTTTCTTTTTTTTAAAAAAAAAGGCTCCCTTTCCAACCCCCCCCCCCCTTTACAAAATTTAAAAAAAATTTCCCCCCCCCCCCCCCCTCATTGTACGTAATTTTTAGTTTCCAGATTTTTTTGCTGCATTTTAATTTTGTAATAATTTTAACATAGAATATTTCATAAACGGAATCAAACATTTGTTTGTTTTTTCGACTATAGGAGATGGCTTTTTAACAAAAAAGTTTTAATTTTAAAAAAATAATTTAATTTTTAAGGATGGAATTTGTAAAAAAAAATAATTAGAAAACCAAAAAGACGAATTTTCCACAAAAAATTTTTTTTCTCAAGAAAGAAATTAGGGTTTATCTAAGTTCTTAAACATTCAAGACAAGATACGAATTTTCTATAGAAAAATTCAACTTTCAAACAAAAAATATGACTTCAGCAAAAAATTAATTTTCCTCGAAAATTAATTTTTAACCAAAAAAAGGCTTTTCCATTAAACAGCTACGTTTTCAACTAAAGAAAAGCCTTCAATCAAAAAAATAAATTTTTAACAATGTTTTTTAACTCTTACCTTTGTAGTTGAATTTTCAATTGAAAAATAATTATTTGCAATAAAATAGTTAAACTTTCAACCAGACATGAATCTTTAATTAAAAATATAAATCTTTAACAACATCAAATTATTTCTTAACAAACTAATTTAACCAAATCTTTTAAACAAAATAGTTGAATACTCAAGCAACAAAGAATAATTTTTAATAAAAAAACTACATTTTCATCAAAAAAATGAAATTTTTACTAAAACAGATGAATTTTCGAATCAGAGGTAAATTTTCAAAGAAATAGTTGAACTTTGGGTTAAAAAAGATTTTTATTAACTTTTCACGACCAGAATGTGAATTTTTAAAGAAGAAATAACTTTTCACGAAAAAATTGAATTTTCAATCCAAAAAGACGAATTTCTAACCAAAAAGGTTGACTTTTAAATAAAACTGTGGAACTCTCTGCCAAAAAGTTGTGTTTTTATACAAAAAATATTAGATTTGCCTTAAAACATGTGAATTTTTATTATAAAAAAAAATTGCAAAAATAGTTAAATTTTAAAGAAAAATAATTTTCTACGAAAAAATTTAATTTTGAATTCAAAAAGATGAATTTTTTTAACCAAACTCTACCGAAAAATGGGATGTATGATACGAAAACGGTTACGACGCCGAAAACGACGCAGGAAACGTGGTCGGAAACGAAGTCGGAAACGAAGTCGGAAACGAGGTCGGAAACAATACCGTAAACGACGTCGGAAACGACACGGTAAACGAAGCCGGATACAAGATCGGAATTTGGGACCGAATACGACGTCGTTTCCGGCGTAGTTGACGACTTCGGTCCCAGTGTGAAATTTTTTTTTTAATATTTACTTATAACTATGATACACTGGAAAAAAGATTACGTGTACCAAGTGAATTTTACATGGTACAGCTTTTTCAACTTAAATTATAATCAAAATTGTTATTGTTATACATATTTAATTCGCACAAATCAGATAATTTAAAAATATTTATGATTCTGAAACAGAAAAATTCTATGAAAAATCCACCGCCAGTAGGAATCGAACTCGTGTCCGTCGAGGATAAAGTCCACAGCGATGAACACGATGCTATCGCAACATGGAAATTTTAAGGCGGAAATCCTTATTTAACACTCACCATAAATGCCAAAGAAATAATTCATCAAATCAAAAACATAGATATTGAATTTAACAACATAGTTCTTTAATCTAAAAAAATATTTAATTGATAAAAATTAGGTCAAATTAATAAATGTTTGATTTAAAAAAATAATCACTTAGTTGGAATAAATGTTTATCTGTTATAAATAATTCAATTCTAGTAAGAAAATAAAATATTTCCTTCAACTGAAGAAATAGATAATTATCTAAACACAATATATAACACAATTATGGTGAGTGAGATGGTTAAATTTCATCAGGATTTTAAATTATCTTATTTTTTTTATATAATTTGTATAATAATTAAAATAGTAATTATACCTAAAGTTGAAAAAACTGTGCCAAGTAAAATTCACTATGTACACTTATTCTTTTTTCATTATATCATAGTTATAAATACACATTTTAAAAAAATGCACACTTGAATCGTAGTCGTAAACGACGCCGGAAAGGACTTCCGACGTCGTTTACGGTGTCGTTTCCGACCTCGTTTCTTGCGTAGTTTTTGGCGTTGTTGCCGATGTCGTATCCTACGTCGTATTTAAAAAAAAAGAGTTGAATTTTGATCAAAACAGATTTCAATTGACTTTTCAAAACAAAAATACAAATTTTAAACAAAAATTAAATTTGCTAGGAAGTAGTAGAAGTTTCAACAAAACAGTTGCATTTTTATCCAATAAAGGTTCAATATTTCTAATGAACTAACTAAAAAAAAAATCTTAAGGGGAAAGTTTTTGCGAATTTTCAAAAGTTACGTACATGAGTAAAGGACCCCCCCCCCCCTCCCAGCTGTTATGTAATTAACGTACGGTCCCTATGAAAAATACTTTTTGGTAAATTTTATTTAGAATCGTCAATATTAGGTGAATCGAGTTGAAACTCAACATTTTATCTTCACAATGAGTAATGAATTACGGAATAAAATTTTTTTTTAAATATCAATCCCATAGGACTTTTTTATATGGTCCCATAAAAACCCCCATAAGTGAAAAAATAGGTTTTTCAAATTTTGTCGCTGATTATGATTTTTTGCGGTTTATTATAACAAATTCTTTATTATAAATGAAGTATTACTTTCGAAGTATTGAAATCATTTATTTAAAAAGTTTATTATTGTTTATAACAATTTTCTCTTAAAATAGAGATAGTAATTCGCGTTTTTTCCGAATTTTTTAACTTTTCAGTTAAAAGGAAGGAATTATAAATTTAATTTAACACAAATTATTGTTTACGCCTTTTATTATTATTTATAACAATATTCGTATAGAATAATTCTAGAAAGATGCACTTTTTTTAAAGTTTCCTACTGTTTGTCCACTTTTCAATTAGAGTAAGGAAATCATTAGTTTAAGTTAACAAACATAATTGTTTAGGCAATTTATTTTTATTTATAACAATTTTCTCATAGAATTGAGTCAAAAAGTCAGTTCTTTCTAATCATTTAACTAATTTTCAGCATTTCAGTTTTTTCGAAAAATAATCTTTTTGGTTAAAACTTTAACAAATTCATTGAAAAATTATTTTATTTGATTAAAAACTTATTACTGTGACTTAAACTGAAACTATTTTATTTTTTTGAAAATTGATGCTTTTTATTTAAATTTTCTTTCTTTCTTTTGTGACAATATATCCTTTGGATTAAAATTTTTATTAATAATTCTAATATTTGGTAGAAAATTCATGTATTTTGTCAAAAAATATTCTTTTTTCGTAGAAAATTATTATTTATGTCAAAAAATAATTTTTTTGGTTGCAAATTAATTTCTGAAAATTAATTTTTTAAACTGAAAATTTAACTGTTTTATTTTTTTGACATAAATTAAATCTTGTTTGTTAAAAGTTCATCTGTTTGGTTAAAAATTCAAAACTTTTGTTAAAAATTTATTTTATTTGGTCAAAAACTTTTGACTTTAACTTAAAATTAAACTTTTCTATTTTTTATTAAAATAGTATATTTTTTTGTTAAAACCTTGTCTATTTCGTTAAAAAGTTTTCTTTCTTTTGTAGAAAATTAAACTATTTTTTTGCAAATTTATTTTTTGTTTGTAGGTATATCGTTTCAGTAGAAATTTCATTTTTTTATTAAAAATTAAACAAATATTATTGAACTTTTTTTTAAATTAATGTCTGTTTACTAAAAATGAAGCTATTTTATTTTTGCTACAAAATTAATCTTTTCTAGTTAAAAATTTACTTATTTTATTAAAAAATCATAAATTTTTAGTCAATAATTTAAATAATGTTGTTGAAAATTAAGATAATATTTTATTTCCTTTATTGGTTGCAAAATCTTTCTTCGTTGAAAATTCTCCACTTTTGTTGAAAATTCGTATTTTCTGGTTCAATTTAATAATTTGTTATTAAAAATTAAAATATTTTTTGGTAAAAAAATCATAAATTTTTGTCATAAACGTGACAATCTTTTTCACTTTCGAGATTTAGTGACAAACCTACTTTTCAGAGAGAGATAAATAATACTAATTGAAAAAAAAATTTTAAATGAGTGAATTCGGTAATTTTATAATTTAGAATTTTTTAATTCTGATATTTTATAATTTTATCAATATTTCCTACTAATTATCAATAATATGTTAAGAAAAAAATCTAAATATCCGTAAATGTCAGTAAGAGGATTCTATATTCATAATATCCTCTTTGACATCAGTGAATATTTTTAAAAAACCTTATACAGGTTCAATAAAATTAAATTATAATAAAAAATAAATTAAATTTTATAAACAAAAAATCTTACTTGTCGCCGTTGATTTTTCCTGTTCCATCGTCAAAGCTTTTGAAGGCCTTGACAACAACATCGTCATCATCGGCACCTAAAATGGTAAAATATTATTAATCTTATTCGGCAATTTATTTTTTATAATTTTTTTTAGGTAGATTAGTAAATGAAAATATGAATGATGGGAGCGAAATGCAAAATGCCATGCATGCAATTTTTTATTTCAAAAAAACATCAAATTCAAATTTTTCTATTTTCTCCTATTTCAGGATTTCGAATAAATAAATTTTTGTTTAAATAAATACTAAAGAAAAAAAAAACATTTTATAGATCGGGGTATTCAAATTATCACATTCAAGGGTTTAACAATAAAAAGTACAATTATAGAAAAATTCTGTAGACTTGCCCCTTGATGACAGAAGCAAAAATAGCAGATCGTCCTATGCAGAATGGATTTCATAGAAAAATATAAAAGCAATAGTTAGGAAATAATTCTTATTTATAAAAAATTATAAATTATTTACAAATTTTTCTTGATAAAAATTCATCTTTTCGGTGACATTTTTGTATATCTGATTTAAAAAAATAGGTGGAAAAAAATTACAAAATTGGTAACCAAAATATTACTGGTACCGATTTCAAGGGAAATTAAATTTTTTTTAATATTAGTTCATACACAATATTGATGAAGATTTTAAGAGATTTCAGATGATTTTCTTTTTTTGTAAAAATGTAGAAAATTACAAAATAATATTTTTCACTTTTTCATAATTACAAGATTTTAGAGAAAATTCGAATAAGTTTAAAAGATATTCAGAAGTTTTAAAAAGATACAAAGATAATTTTATTTAAAATACGATGTCAATTTTTTAAGATTTTTAACAACAACTTTAGAAGCTTTTCAAAAATTTAGAAAGGATTGAAAAAAATAAAAAATTTTTTAATAAGTTTTTATTTTAGGAAATTTATTTTAAGAGAATATTTAAAAAGATTTCTGAATATTTCAAACGATTTCCAAAATAATAAAAAAATATCACACACTTTTTTTTAATTTTTAGGAAAAATTTAAATCATTTTAAAAGATATGTGATTTTTTTTAATTTCGAAAAATAAAGTCTGAAAATCTTAAAACATAATGTAGATTTTTGAGGATTAGGAAATTAAATTTTTTAATTTTGTATTAAAAGTGATTCCTCCGTTTCTTGAATATTTTTAAGAGAATATTGAAAACCATAAAACATTTTTTTTTAAATTTAAAATTTTTAAAAACAATCCGGAAGATTTTTAAACACTTTTTTGGTTAAGAAATCCACCATTTTTTATAATAAATTCAACTGTTTTTGATTTAAAATTACAATTTTTTATATTAAAATATCCTGAATAATATTTTTTTATTAAGAATTCCTTTTTTTTTTAAATACAATTATTTGGTTAAAAAATAACTTTTTCTGGAAAATTCATGTTTTGGAGTTAATTTTTTTTACTTTTATTCATAAAATTCGTCGCTTTTAGAAAATATTTGTTTCTTTTGGTTACAAATATTACTCGTTACCAAATGAATTTTTTAAAAATAAAGATTCAAAATTTTTTTTTAAAGTCAATTATTTGGTTAAAAAATAAATTATTTTGTCAAAAAAAAACTTTTTTCTGGAAACTTCTGGAAACTTTGGTTGAAATTTTTTAATTTCAACTGTTAAACTGTTTTGTTGAAAATTTATATTTTTTTATAAAAAATTAAATTTTAAGGCATTCTTTTTTGTTTTTACATGATTAAAAGATATGTAGGTAATCTGAATTATTTAAAAAGATAATTCGCAGTTTTAAATTGTTTAAAGAAGATTCTAAAATAATTAAAATTTTTTAAATGTTTCAAACAATTTTAAACAAAATATAGAGTTTTTTAATAAAATTGAAAAGCTTTTACAAGATTTCGAAGGGTTTTAAAATAATACAAATTTTTTGTTACGATTCCAGGGAAAAATATAATTGATTTTTATTTTGAAAAATCAATTTTAAGGAAGCATTTACAAAATTTTTTTAAAATTTTAACAACTAAAGAAAATGTAGATTTTTGAAGATTTATAAATAATTTGAGAGGCTTTTTAAGATTTTTAAAATGGGTAAATAAAATGAATAAATTTTCTAAATGTTTTTTTTATTTAACTTAACATTTAAGAATAATTCAAAAATTCTCAAAAAATATAAAGTTGACTTTTTTTATTTACTCAAAATAAAAAAAAATTTATATTAAAATATCA
The DNA here is from genome assembly GCA_010014905.2 of Druon quercuslanigerum. Taxonomy (NCBI): domain Eukaryota; kingdom Metazoa; phylum Arthropoda; class Insecta; order Hymenoptera; family Cynipidae; genus Druon; species Druon quercuslanigerum. The sequence goes on from JAAAKG020070616.1 coordinate 8,699, forward strand.
AAAAGTACATTTTTCATTAAAAATTGACATTTTTTATTTGAAAATTCAACTATTTGATTTAAGATTAATTTTTTTGTTAAAATTTGGATTAGGCATGACTAAAATTTCTAATTTTTTTAAAAATTAATTAGCAAATAAATCTAAAAGCTAAATAATTATTCAAAAAAATTTTTATTTATTTATTTAAAAGCAAAAGCGATAAAGCCTGAAAGCAGTTTAATATTAGTTCATGGTGTTCGCTAATTAATGTTAAATAATATTAATTTATTAATTATTTTAACAATTAATTAACCAACTCCGCCAAAATTTGCAAATAACTAGACTTCATTAAAATTATAGCTATTGCACACCTATAGCATTAAGGACATGTATCAGATGAAAATATCTGCATTATCGATCCCTTTTGTAATTATAAACATATATGGAAATGAGGTAATAGACCAAAAAATGTCGATAATGTAGTTATTTGCACTTGATACATACCCTTAATTTAATAACATTATTGATATAAGAGTTTAAAATGTTATTCAATATCACGGTTAGGCGGAGTACAGCTCCACATTACGTTCAGGCGGAGTACAGCTCCACATCACGTTTGAGCGGAGTGCTCTACAACACTTTTAGGCGGCGTGCAGCTCCACATCATGTTTGGGCGGAGTACAGCTACACATCACGTTTAGGCGGTATACAACTCCACTTCACGTTGGATCATGACTTGGTGACGTACACCGCCCAAATATGACGCGGAGCTGTACACCGCCCAAAAGTGAAATGAAGCTGTATACTGTCCAAATGTGATGTGGAGCTGTACACCGCCTAAATAAAAATATTAATTTCTATGAAATTCAACATTTTTTCGATAACATACCTCCTGAGGCTGACATTCTGGTACCGAAAAGGTTCAAAAGTTGTGTGAAATTGAGAGGGCCTGAAGCTTCACCGAGCATCTCGTCCAACTCCTTTTCACTGGAAATTTTGCCAACCTGGTCGAAGGTGAAGCGGAGATCACTTTTGCCAATGATACCATCTTTGTCATGGTCCATTAGAGAAAATCCCTGAAAAATAATTACAAAAAATTTTTTAGTCGAAGCTAGTTGTAAAAATAATAAATTTAAATTAACTAAATAGTTTTTTAATAACTCTTTTAATTCTTATATTTATTTATCGTTGTATTATATAATTGAAATTTCACCCCACAGCGTATTTTAGGGATTTTAAGATTTCTATTTAAGAATGAAAATTATAACTCTTGATAGAAATTCCCGGAACCAAATACAAATTTAAATTTTTTCAAGGGAATTCCCAGTATCAAAGTCTAAATTATAATTTTTGACGAAAATTGTGTTTAAAAATGCAAATTATATTTCTTTAAGTGAATTTTCTTTTTAAAAAGGAAAATGTAATTTCCAGTGAAAATTCCCTGTCTCAAGCTTTAAGTTATAATCCTTGACGGGAATTCCCTGTTCTAAACGAAAATTATAATTTTTTGCGGAAATTCCCGAATTTCAAATTAAAATATTTATTCTTTATGGAAATTTCCTGTCTCAAGCTTTATATTACAAGTATTAAGAAATTCCCTATCAGAAGTATTAATTACAATTATTTTCTCAAATTCCCTGTTCCCAAATCTAAATTATAATTTTCTATGGAAATTTCCTGCCTCAATGTCTAATTATAATTTTTTATTGAAATTCCCTGTCCTAAAATATAAATTATAGTTCTTCGAACAAATTCCCTGTCCTCAAGTTTAAATTCTATTTCTTTATGGAAATTATTATTTACTGAAATTCGTTTTTTCAAAGTGCAAAATATAATTCTTCCAGGAAATTCCCTGTTCGAAAATAAAATTATAATTTTGGATGAAAATTCCTGGTCTTAAAGCGTAAATTATAATTCTTTGCTTAAATTCCCTTTTCCAAAGTGTAAATTGCAATACCGTGCAAAAATTCCCTATTCTGATACTTAAATTATAATTCGATATGAAATTCACGACACTGTAAAATTCCCGAATATTAAAATTCCCAGATAATAAAATTTCTGAATAATAAAATTCTTGACTGGAAAAATTCGCGAATAATAAAATTCATGACTGGGAAAATTCCCGAATATTAAAATTCCCAGATAATAAACTTTCCGAATATTAAAATTCTCGAATAATAAAATTTCCGAATGATAATAAAATTCTCGAATTTAAAAAATTCCCGAATAAAAAAATTCATGGCTGGACAAATTTCCCGAATATTAAAATTCCCAGATAATAAAATTTCTGAATAATAAAATTCTCGAATTTGGAAAATTGACGAATAATAGAATTCATGACTGTGAAAATTCCCGAATATTGAAATTCTCAGATAATAAAATTTCCGAACATTAAAATTCCCGAATGATAAAATTTCCGAATAATAATATCTCCGAATGATAAAATTCCAGAATTGGAAAAATACCGCATAATAAAATTTCCGAATAATAAAATTCTTGACTGGAAAAATTCGCGAATAATAAAATTAATAACTGGGAAAATTCCCGAATATTAAAATTTCCAGATAATAAACTTTCCGAATATTAAAATTCTCGAATAATAAAATTTCCGAATGATAATAAAATTCTCGAATTTAAAAAATTCCCTAATATTAAAATTCCCAGATAATAAAATTTACGAGTATTAAAATTTCCGAATAATAAAATCTTCGAATGATAAAATTTCAGAATTGGAAAAATACCGCATAATAAAATTTCAGAATAATAAAATTCTTGACTAGAAAACTTCGCGAATAATAATATTCATGACTGGGAAAATTTCCGAATATTAAAATTCTCGAATAATAAAATTATCAAATGATAAAATTCACGAATAATAAAATTTATGACTAGAAAAATTCCCGAATATTAAAATTCTCAGATAATAAAATTTCCGAATATTAATATTCCAAAATAATAAAATTTCCGAATAATAAAATCTCCAAATGATAAAATTCCAGAACTGAAAAATTACCTTATAATTAAATTTCCAAATAATAAAATTCTTGACTGGAAAAATTCGCGAATAATAGAATTCATGACTGGGAAAATTCTCGAATAATAAAATTTCCGAATGATAAAATTCCCGAAATGGAAAAATTCCCGAATAATAAGATTTCCGAAAAATAAAATTCTCGAATTTAAAAAATTCCCGAACAATAAAATTCATGGCTGGAAAAATTCCCGATTATTAAAATTCCCAGATAATAAAATTTCCGAATATTAAAATTTCCGAATAATAAAATATCCGAATGATAAAATTTCAGAATTGAAAAATTACCGCATAATAAAATTTCAGAATAATAAAATTCGTGACTAGAAAACTTCGCGAATAATAATATTCATGAGTGGGAAAATTGTTGAATATTAAAATTCTCGAGTAATAAAATTATCGAATGATAAAATTCCCGAATTTGGAAAATTCACGAATAATAAAATTTATGACTGGAAAAATTCCCGAATATTAAAATTCCCAGATAATAAAATTTCTGAATTATAAAATACCCGAAAAATAAAATTTCCGAATGATAAAATTCTAGAATTTGGAAAAGTCCCGAATAATAAAATTCATGACTGGGAAAGTTCGCGAATAATAAAATATACGACTGGAAAAATTTCCGAGTAATAAAATACATAACTGGGAAAATTTCCGAACATTAAAATTCCCGAATAATAAAATTTCCGAATAATAATATCTCCGAATGATAACATTCCAGAATTGGAAAAATACAGCATAATAAAATTTCTGAATATTAAAATTCTTGACTGGAAAAATTCGCGAATAATAAAATTCATGACTGGGAAAATTCCCGAATATTAAAATTCCCAGATAATAAACTTTTCGAATACTAAAATTCTCGAATAATAAAATTTCCGAATGGTAAAATTCCCGAATTTGGAAAATTTCGGAATAATAAAATTTCTGAATAATGAAATTCTCGAATTTAAAAAATTCTCGAAAAATCAATTTCATGACTGGGAAAAGTCGCGAATACTAAAATATATGACTGGGGAAATTCCCGAATATTAAAATTTCCAGACAATAAAATTTCCGAATATTAAAATTTCTGAATGATAAAATTTCCAAATAATACAATCTTCGATTTATAAAATTCCAGAATTGGAAAATTACCGCATAATAAAATTTGCGAATGATAAAATTCATGACTGGGAGAATTCCGAATATTAAAATTCCCAAATAATAAAATTTTCAAACATTAAAATTTCCGAATAATAGAAATACATAATAATATTGAATAATAAAATTGAATACTGGTAAAATTCGCGAATAATAAAATACATGACTTGAAAAATTATTATATTAAAATTATAATCCTTGTAATTTGCAGTTTAGTACATTTAAAATAAAAATCAACTAGACAACCTTTAAACAAATAAAATATAAACAAATTCTAAATAATAAATAAACATAATAAAAAATGTAAAATTCCTGAAATATTAGACGCCTTAGGGTTTAAAATGTTTTGTTTAAACAATCTCTTACAAAAATAAATTTCTTCTAAAGAAAATTAAAATTTTGTTCATTAGCATTAAAAAAATAAAATAAAAAATAGTTCGGAAAATGGAAAGAAGAATTATTTACAGTTATGCCCAACTTAGTTTGCTCCCGGGTAAACCAAAGTTTTGCCCCGCGCAGTTCTAAAAATTGACCCACCATAAATTAGTACGAAAATAAACTAACGATCCTAGAGATGCACGTAGGTTCCTTCTCCCTCGCACTCCAAGCCGCTATTCCGTCTCGCAAGGATTTTTCTCTATTCTTGTTCTTTAATGAATATAAAAAAAACACTTGAGCACACAACTAAACGAAAAAGCCTAAGAAGGCATGTATCTGACCCCCCCCCCCCCCCACTCACGTACATTTGAAGTCGCTATTCAGTCTCTCAAAAATTTTTTTTATTATTTCAACACAAAAATAAATTAACGATCCTAAAGACGCACGTAGGTGCCCCCCCCCCCCTCGAACAATCCTAAAGAGACTCCCAAGGAAATTTTTTTTTTATAATTATGAAAAAATTACCTCCTTGAATTCAGCGACTTGTTTTTGAGTGAACATGCTGAAAACATTGGAACCAGATCGCTTCGCGCGTTTGCTTCCTCGACTGCTGGCGCGATTTGAGTCGCCTGGTGATTTGACTTCCGGTTCAGCTTCCGCCTCTTCCTTCTTCTTGGGCTTCTTCTTCTTTTCCTTGTCCGCCTGTTAAATTAGGCAAAAAACATTTTTATTTAATAATTTATTAAATGTTATTATATTTTTAATATTATATTTTATCTACATTTTCATTTTTATTTTTTAATTTTTTTATTTAAATTTGAACACTTAGTCATGACTTATAATTGGTAAACGTTGATAAGCAAATCTTTTTGCACAATTGATGAAACATCAATGTGTCATTTCCGGGTCTATGAAACCCTTGCCAAATTTTCAATGATCCATATAAAAGCATTTAATCAATCAATTATTTCAGAGAAACTAAAATAATTTTCTTCCGTACTAAGAAAGACTTAAAAATTATTGAAATTTTTTTTATTACAAATTATCAAACCTAGAAAATATTAAAAAATTAAAAAATTTAACCGCGTAGTACTTTTGAAATTTGATCTAAAGAATTTAAAAGTAATTTTCAAAATGAAATTTGTTTATTCATAAATCTAAATTTAATTTCTAATTAATAATAAAAATTATTTTCGATTGATTATTAATTTTTAAATATATGATAAATCGATTATTAATAATAATTAAAATTAATTTTTTTTAATTTAATTTAATTTTGAATTCTCGGTTTAATTTTTGGGGCTTTAATGAATATTGGGAACTTTTGAAAAATACTAACCATTTTTTGATTTAATAACTGGGGAGAAAATTAGTAGCGATGCGACGCTCAATGAGGCTCAGACGCGAATGCTGGAGCGTCAGGAAAAACTCAATCGCCAAAGGCATTTCCGACAACTTGCCAAGACTTATATAGACTGGGCGTCGCGACGCCGTTCAGCCTCTCGAGTTACCAGGATATTAATTACGTAATTGAAGATATTTCAATATTTCACGAAAATGTTAAAAATACAATTTTTAATAATAAAAATAAATTATTTATTATTATTTAATTAGATTGGACCGAAATCGTTAAATTAACTATTAGAAATATTTATACGGGACGAGTCAATAATCACGAAAAACAAATGCCAGAAGCTGTGAAATTCCCGAATAAAATTTCCCACTATTAAAATTCCCAAATTGGAAAATTCCGTATTAATAAAATTCCAAAAAAGTTTATAATATTACCGAATTTTTAAATTTCCCGAGAAGATTGCATAATCCCGGAAAAATAAAATTCCCGAATTAAAAATTTCCTGAATATTTTATATTATAAACAAATGTGGAACTTCCCGAAAAATAAAATTCCCAAATAATAAAATTCCCGAAGAGTTTATGAGATTACCGAATCGGTAATTTTTTGGGGGGGATTTTTATATTCAGTAATATAATCAACTTTTCGAAAATTTTATGTTTAGGGAATGTTATTATTCGAAAAATTTATTATTTCCAAACTGCTTCCAATATTACAAGATTTGAAAATTCCTATATTTAAAATTTTTTAATTTAATTTATGTTTAATTTTTAATGCTTAAAGTTTCTGAAATTTTTGTTTGAATAATCAAATTTTCGTATATAAAATTATTGGAAATAATATCAATTTTTAAATTAACTTTCAACAGGAATTAAATAAATGTTGATACAATTTATTTTAAATTTTAATATTTCCCTTAATTTTTGATATTCATTTCATAAGAGTTTTAATTAGTATAGTACCTTTAATAATTATATATTTTAGTTTTTCTAATTTATCTTTAATTTTAAATTCCAAAAATAATTTTAGAAACTTTTTAAATATTAAAATAATTTCTGTCTGTTATAAATGTGTATTATAATTTTTTTTTAAATATATTTCTTTTTAATGCTTAATTGTTTAAATTCGGGAGTTCTGAAATCCGAGAATTATCAAATACGGTAATATTATAAAATGTCAGGAATTTTCCAATTCGGAATTTTTATTATTTTGGATTTTTCCAATTCAGGAACTCTACAGTTTTCGGAATTTAATTTTTCATAATTTTTTAGTCGTCTCCATTCCCGAAAAATAAAATTCCAGACGGAAAATGGTTGATTATAAAATTCCCGAAAAAAAACATTTAAATTTTTGTATAATTAAAAAAAATTTTAATTTTAATAATTTAATCAATTTTATGAATAAACGAAACATTATTTAAATTCGGGAATTTTATTAATGGGGAATTTTTCAATTCGAGAATTTTCTTATTGGGGATTTTTTCGATTAAGAAATTTTATTTTTTGGGATAGGGCGAGTGAAAAATCTCGAAAAATAAAATTCCCGATACTGTAAAATTAACGAATTGGAAAATTCGCGAATATTAAAATTGTCGAATATTAAAATGCCCGAAAAGTTTATAATATTACCGACTTGAAAAAAATCACAAATAATTGTAATAATTGTAATAATTTAATCAATTTTATAAATTAAAAAAATGTAATTTTTAAGTTCGGGAATTTTAATTATTGGTAAATTTTAAATTCTTTAATATTATAAACTGATTAGAAAATCTATTTTTCGAGAATTTTATTATAACTGAATTTTGCTATTCGGAAATTACATTTTTCGGGATTTTTGATTCATTCCAAATTAATAACAAATTTCAGATACATAGAATATTTGTTTCTAATATCCGTAATTATTTCCCCCAAAATTACAGAAGTTTCCAGGAAAGTAATTTAGAAATAATCGGAAAATTTCCAAGAATTTTCCGATGAAATTTCAACAACTCATTCCCGAAAAAAGTTACTCTCTTATTTATTTCTAAAAAAAACCTTCTCAAGAAGTTTTTCGAAATCTTCCGGGAAATTTTAATCTCGTGATTTTCCCCCAAAAAGTGGGAAAATCTTGCAGGATATTTTAATCTGCTCACTACGCCGAACACCAGAAAATCACTTTAATCACAACACAATTTTAAATTTAAAAAATAAAATATCCTCCTTTTGACTTCACTTTTTTCCATTTTTTTTTTTTTTTTTGAATGAAAACTAAATTTTGAAAATTTGATTGCTTTTCCGGAGACACTAAAAATTCACAATTTAAATTTGAATTACCATTGTTGATGAGAAGCTGGTTCCTAAGAAAGTAGTGAGAGATGGTTACAGAGAACCAACTGCCTGAAAATTGGAATTGAGCATGCCTAAATAACTTTCGAGTTCTCCCCTCCACCAAAAATATTTTTAAATAACATGCCAAGGCGTTGCGTTATATAGACTTTTCTTTTTTTAACCGCATTAGACTTCAAAATACCATTTTGAAATATTATATCAATTTTTCATTTTTATAAATATTATCACAACTAAAGTTAACTTATTAATAATAATTGATGATTAGTAATTCATATAATAATAGATCATTCATTTTATATTTTATTTTATTTATTTTTAAATGAATTGATTTTTAAATTTTGTTCAAAAACTTTTGTTTTTGCTTTTTTAATTTATTATAAACTATTATTAAAAACTTTTATTTCATTTTATT
>JAAAKG020070627.1:0-17327 GCA_010014905.2 Druon quercuslanigerum
TCTCTCTGTGTATATATATATATATATATATATATATATATATATATATATATATATATATATATATATATTTCGCTGGGATCGGGGGCAAATTTTCAGATTAGCACCCAATTTAGGCGACATCCTGCGGTTGTCCTTATGAGAAATATTTTAATTATATATATCCTTGTCTTTGCATGTTATTTTTTACAAAATGAGTTTCGACGTTTTACATCTGCCAGGCGTCCCACAAGCGGTTATTTCTTTTAATTCTAAAAACTCAATTTGCCCAAAATTTTCAAAAATCTACAATTTGTTCAAAAATTTTTTAGATCTTAAAATTTAAATTATTTTCGAATCGTTTTAATACTTGTAAAAATTTGTAAAAATTCTAAATATTTTTTGAAACAATTCAGTTTTTAATCAATGTTTTTAATTACGAAAAATATAAAAAAATCCTTAAAATCTTCCAGATACCTTCTTAACATATTTTAAATTCATTAAAACTTAAAATTAATAATTTACAATAAAACCTAAATCATTTTAAATTTTCCCATTATTAAAAAATCATTTGCAACTTCATTTTTCTCTTTTATTGATAATGTTTGGAAACATTTAGAAATAAATTTTATCATAAAGAAGTACTGATTTGGAAATTTTGATTTACAAAATTGATGATGCAGAATAATTGCAGTCCTTATTAATGGATAAACAAACTGAAAACAGATGCTAAAAGTCATAATCAGGCAGTGCCGCAATAATGTACGCGTGATCTCGCAACTACAACTATCTAAGAAAAGGTTAAAAATTGAAAGTTATGTCTTGTTATCATGATTAACAAAAAAAACTCACAGTTTCCAAAACTTTGAATGTGAATTCTGGATCGAATTTTTATTCTTAATTCATGGTTTTATTTCATTTCGTGGCAATTTTCTGGTTTTCTAGGTTACACCTTGCTGAAATTACATTATCAGTTCATAATAAGCACTGCTTCAAACTTTGTTGTTCTGTGTATTTTTACATACGGTAATAGGTTAAGTAAAAGAAATCGGACGATTATTTTCCCTAATTGATATTTTAAGATTTACATTTTCTACTTCCACTGGTACCCATATTTAGACTAGGATGTTCAAACGACGGCCTGCGTAACATAATGTTGTGCGCTGCACATGAGTTCTATTTTGAGACTATTGCTCTCTTAAAAAAAGGATTTAAAAAATCGATTTAATACTAACCCTCTAAGCAGGACTTAAATCAGACTTATTATATCATTAAAATTAAGCCTTATGTCATAAAACAGAAACAAGTAAAGCTCAGACAAAATAGGACTCAAAATATAAATTCGTCTCATTGGTTTTAAATCCTGCTTTAAAGACTTCGCGAAATAATTCTACATGTACGTAAAATATCAGGAAATCAAGATGTTTAGTGAAAATATGCAAAAATATTTAATTTACTAAAACTCTAGAATTAATTTACAACTGGACTGGCTGTATTCGAAAGTATTTTATGATTCAAAAATACTGGAATATTTCCAATTTTACAAGAATAGGAAAAGCCATTTTCACCAGAAATCTTGATCTTTTTGGACAATCACTCTTTTGTTGGAAAACTCGAAAATGCCGACTTAAACGAGGTACTTCCTATCGACTTTGGCGCGATCTTTGGGGAAAGAGAAAAACCACTCGCGTTTAGTTTGTATATTTCCGGACTTTCACGTAACCTTAATATTATTAACCTGCGCCATAAATGTATTCAGTCGCTTTTCTCTACCTTCGGTTCCTCATCTTTAGATGGGTCTTTCTTGCGATCTTGAATTTTGGAAACAAAAACACCATGCAGATGATCTCTAAACCTATCTTGTAATTTCTGAGGGATCACCATAATCGTAGTGATGACATTCCCCAGGAATAACACAAGAAACATTAGGCTGAGAACTGGAACATGCCACGTGGCTTCTGGATGAGAAGCTAGCGTGTATAAAGTATAGGCGTTATACAGTTGAAAGAAGTACCCGACGAACAAAAAAGGTAACAGGAAAGATAATCCTCGCCACATCCACGAATGGAAGCCTTCTATTGTGATGTCCATGTTGTGCCTTTCACCTAACGCTTTTAATCGATATAGAACTCCCCTCTGATAGCGAAATTGAAGATACTGGACTACACCTGGAAATGAAAATTGTTTGTCAATTTGATGTCCAGAACCAAATGATCACTACCAAATTACAAAAACTTTCCAACTTCAAGAAAATTATGTATATGAGTATATAAAACTGGCGTTGCTAGTAAATGAAAGCACTACTTCTTTCAAGAAAAAGGATTATTATTATAATATTTGCATTTTTAATATGCTATGAAACATTTGCATCACCCCCCTCCTCAAACCCTAGGCACTTTCACAAACCATCACATATCAACCCCCCCCCCCCTCCCGAAGCCGTCAAGCTGTTATTTTGTTCATGTTAACAAAGCATTTGTATACTGCCTGCAGAGCCGGGAATACACCAGGGCTGTTAGTTGAAGTTTGCCGATTTTTTTCAATAAAGAAAACACTTAATCCTCAAGGGAATCTCAAAAAAATTTTATTCAAAGTATTGACCATTGGATTCTATACATTTTGCCCATCTTTCAGGCAAATCATGGATACCATTCCCAAAAAACTTTTTCTCTTTCGAGGCAAATCATTCGACGAGCCATTTTTCGACTTCTTCAAAATTGGCGAAGCACTGCTCTGCGAGTGAGTGTCCCATCGATGCGAAAAGGTGATACTCGGACGGAGCGAGGTCTGGAGAGTACGGCGGATGCGATAATATTTCCCAATTCAATGCTTTTAATGTGTTCTTCGCCACTTTAGCGGTATGAGACGGAGCGTTGTCATATTGTAGGATAACTTTGCCATGTCTTCAGGCCCATTCCGGCCGTTTTTCGATCAACGCATGATTCAAATTGATAATATGTTGTGGGTAGCGATCCGCATTCACCGTCTCACCAGGTTTTAATAACTCGAAGTACACCACACCACACTGGTCCCACCAAACACAGAGCATTGTTTTACGGCCAAAGCGATTTGGCCTTGGAGTCGATGGGCCGACCTCACCAGGTGAAAGCCATGATTTTTTCCGCTTCAGGTTCTCAAAATAAATCAATTTTTCGTCCCCCGTGACAATTCTATGCAGAAAATATTTCCTTTCGAACCGTTCAAGCAGCATTTCACAAATGGTTTTTCTATTTTCCATTTGTCTATCGTTCAGTTGGTGTGGTACCCATTTTCCATACTTTTAGATTTTTCCCATGGATTTTAAACGTTGGCAAATTGCTCCTCGGGTCACATTTAGTGATTATGCCAATTGTTGTTGCGATTGGGTTGGATCTTCATCGAATAACGCCTGCGATTCCTCGACTTCGAACTTTTTCGCTGCACCAGGATGTTCATTGTCTGTTAAATCGAAATCTCCACTTTTACATTGACGAAACCATGTCTCACATGTTTTAATCACTGGAGCATGTTCACCATCAGTATCTACCAGCAATCGATGAGCTTCAACTGCTTTTTTCTTTTGATGAAATAAGAAAAGCAACGAATGACGCAAATGCGATTTACTTGGAACGAAACTCGATATATTCACTGGGCTATTATTTTGGCAGAATGGAATATTGTATATTTAAAGGTTATTGTCCATAGAAAAATATGCCATAGATGCCAAATCATAGAAATGTATAAATATCTCTAGCGACATCTATGAGTAAACCCGGCAAACTTCAACTATCACCCCTGGTAAACAAAAAGTGACTTTCCCACTATAAATGATGATGTTTAATTAAAATACTTGAATTTCAACATAAAAGATGAAATCTCAACAAAAAAGTGTAATAATTGATATCTCATCCAAAGAATATGAAACTTCATCATACAAAAATTTAATTTTAAATCCAAAAGGACAAATTTGCAACACATAAAGATTTTTCAGTCATGACAAATAGTCAATAGACAAATTTTCTGTAAAAAAATGGAATTTTTAATCAGAAAATATGACTTTTCAGCATAAAATAATTTTCAACAAAATAGTTAAATTTTCAACCTACGAGATAAACCTTAATTCAAAATAACAAATTTTTAACAAAACAGTTCAACTTTTACCCACGCAGTTATTTTTCAATTAAAAAAGGTCAGTTTTCAACCAAATAGTTAATCTTTTAACAAAGGAGATGAATTTTCAACTAAAAATATGAATTTTTTATAAAATTGTGTGTGGCATTGGGGATACACGGCAGAAGTAAAACTTTGGTCGACATTAAGTTTGGTAGGAGCTTTAGAGTAAAAACAACTTTCAGTGAGACTATTCAGTTACTATTCAACTCGAAACGGCTTTCAAATTTATCTTACGGTAAATACCTCGCTTTGTAAAGGAAGCTTTGGTTTTTGATTTTTTATTGAAGGCGGATCCAATTTATTACAGATTTACATCGATTACAGATTTATTACGTTAATAGGTAAAACTTGGAAAAAATCGAAGTTCGTTTTAAAATTCAGAAATACTTTTCAGTATTTCTTTTGCAATGTATAATTCTGCAAAACTCACTTCTTAATTTAAAATTTAAAAATATAGTTATGTGAACAAAAAATAATATATATACATCATTATAACTTAAATGGATTTATCAAGTTTTTTGCTTACCCCTCCATTGCAGGATGCGTATGAACCTTCCCCAAATTTTAATTTACATAAATTTCATTACACTGAAAGTGACGTTACATAAAAGCCATTGACCATCATTTTTATTGATACTAATTTTTAATTGGTCTAATTTCTATCCCGAAGAAGCATTTTACATACATTTTATGTACCCAAATTCTTATTGTACATAATTTTTGTTTGTCAGAATTTTCATTTGCACCATTATGAAATGCACTAATTTGTTATAATTCTTATTTGCCCTAATTTCTATATAACCTAATTTTTATGTGAGCGAATTTGCAATTGTCATAATTTTTATTTGACATAAATTGGATTTAATATAAATTTTACACGTTCGAATTTATATTTACCATAATTTTTATTTACCCCAATCTCTATTTATCATAATTTTTGTGTGTCCAAATTTCAGTGTGACCTAACTTTCATTTCCCCGAATTTCCGTATGTCAATTTTTTATTTGCATTAAATTTCATTCAACCTAAATTTTGTTTATTTGAATTTCCAGTTGTCATAACATTCGTTTACCCTAAGTTTGATCCAATCAAATATCCATGTCCCCGAAATTCAATGTGCCATAATGCACATGTAGCAGAAATTTCATTTGGCCTAAACGATTTCCGGTCAGAATCAGATGGCGCTGTGCGACTCTTGGTTGTTGCAGAGTATGATAGGCGCGAAATTTAAAAAAGAAGTGCCATATTGTTGAAACACGTGATTTTGGTGAATTCTGAAATTACCTAACACTGTTTATGTTCCTAGGGCTCATTGCAAACATAGCATTTTGCACTGCTTCGCGGGCCTTTTCATGCAGCATAATTTCGAAGTTCAAAAAATTATTTTTAAAACAATGGTTCACTTAATTTTTCGTCCAAAAAATCGTTTGTACTCCAAATTAATTTACCTAATCAGCATACAAAATGAGAATAACGTTTACTTAATTTGTATAAACATATCTAATTGTTATTAACTTTTTTCTCGGTTATTTATTCGAATAATTAACTTAATGTAAAGAATTTATCAGGCAAGGAACTGAGTTATCGGAATTTTAGTTGTTTAGAAATCAATTTTTAAAACATTGAAACACTGTTCCGTGATAAGGCATCCTTATTAAACTAGGGACTGATAAAATAATAATTGCAAAGGCACACAAAGAGAAAGTGTGCGGAGCCTAAAAAGTGACCTATAAAGCATTGTTTAGGTCAAATTATTCCAAGTAGGCCATCATACATCGAAAGTCGTTTTTTAGCTGTAAAATGAATTCTTTAAAAGCCCTTATGCTCGAGAAGTTTTCCCTGCGTTTTGGTCGAAAACAAATTTTTTTTGCAAAAGTTTTCAACAATGAAAATTTAATGTTTGAACGTGATCAATATTTTTGTCATGAACGGCTAAACGAATTTTGGTGATTCTTATGTTGACATTTTTGTCTGAAATCGTACGTTCTAGAACTTTTTCTTCTGTGCATAAAATAATTGAATTTCTTTAAAAATATGAATGGTTTATAAACAAATTGAACTTTTTTTATTTCAAAAGAAAATTTTGTTCGCACGGCATTTTACGTTTTGTTCTGGAGAGAAATGCGAAAAGAAATACTAAGTAGCTTCTATTATAATGCATTTTTCTACATTTGTTCTGGAGAGAAATACGAGAATAAATACAAAGTAGTTTTTATTATAATAGAAACTACTTAGTATTTCTTTAAGCGTTCGCTCCAGAAAAAATGTACAATATAGTGAACAAAATTTCTTTGGAAAGAAAAAAATTTTCATTTGCTTCTAAACCATTTATAATTTTCTTAACAAATTCCATGTTCTTATTATTTTATTACTATATTGTAACATTAAATTTTCATTGCTAATAACTTTTTCAAAAAAATTTTGTTTGCGATCAAAACCTCGAGAAATCTTTTCGACCATAAGCGCTATTAAGAAATTCATTTTACAGCGAAAAAAACGACTTTTGATTTATGGTGGCCTGCTTGGAATAATTTGACCTAAACTGGAAATTCAGATTTCAATCAAAAATAAAACAAAATTGGTAAGCAGATAATTCCAATCAATACTGCAATGCTATATAGCTCGCTTTTTAGGCTCCGCACACTTTCTTTTTGTGTGCCTTTGCATTTGTTCTTTTATCAGGCCCTAGTTTAATAAGGATGCCTTATGACGTAGCAATGCTACAAGGTTTTAAAAATTAATTTCTAAACAACTACAACTCTTATCAACTTAGTTTCTTAGAATCGCCAAAATCACGTGATTTAACAATATGGCACTTCTATTTTAAATTTCGCACCTATAATACTCCGCAACAACCAAGAGTCACACAGCGTCATCTCCTTCTGACTTACTGACTTTACCAAATTCACATAGATGGGAAACAACGATTTGGAAACTGACCGGAAATCGTTCAAGGTAAATGAAATTTCTGTTACATGCACATTATCGCACATCGAAATTTTGGGAACTTAGCTATTAGGTAGAATCAAATTTGGGGGAACAGAGAACATTTTGGGTTACAGAGAAATTAAGACGAAAAAAATTATGACAAATAGAAATTTGGGTAAATAAAAATTTTGATGAATAAAATTTAAATTAAATTCAATGAAGGTTGAATAAAAATGATGACAAATGTTCGCTCACATGAAAATTAGGTTGTACAGGGTGTACAACCTAAGGTTGTAAAATAAGAAAAGTAAATTGAAAATTCCTTTCAAAAAAATTAGTTGAAGTTTTTGTTTTTGAGTTATAAAGTATTTAAGCTTATCAAATGAGAAGCGCAGAATAAAAAGTTGTGTGTGCCTAAGCGGGAGTCCAACGTATTGTAGTAACCGCTGTTCTTCCTTCCTAAACACTCCTTGATGCTTTCTTCAATATTACTGGGTTGGACTGCCACTCTTGTACGCACTTCTGCTTATACCGCACTCATGAATGGTCCTGCCTCAATGTTTTATGACTCAAAAACTAAAACTTCAACTGACTGCGAGGAAAGGGACCTTAGGGATAACAGGCAAATTTTTCAGTAGGAGCGATTGAAGAAACGATTTAAGTCAGGTACTCAGAGAGTGGGGACAATCTACGGAATCCATCCCCCCACTTACGACTACATCTTCTCGTTCCACAATAAGCGAGTCAAACCAGCTTTTAAATTACAGGGACACAGAACGAAAAGATGTGTTGAAAGTGGTGGGGTTGAATTTGTCGTGCCATTTGCACGTTTCGAAATAGGCAATTCACGCCTCACTTTGCAGCTGAATAAGAATTCCAATTTTGCAGATAAAAATGTATTTTTTTAAACACGAAAGAGCAATTTTAAAAGAATTATAAATTTGGAAAAATAAACCTTGAGTTAAATAAAGTCTAGGGTAAATAAAAATGATAAAAATGGAAATTCGGCCACATAAAATTGAGATTATATAAAAATAAAAACAAATAGAAATTTGGGTAAATAAAATGTAGCTCGAGTGAAAACTAGCGCATTTAAAAATTATGGTCAATGGAAATTCTGATTTCGGGTACATAAAATTGATGTAAAACGCTTCTTCGGGTAAATAAAATTAAAATAAATAGAAATTAGTATTGATAAAAATGATGGTTCATGTCTTTTAGGAGTAATGATAATAAGACATTCTTACATTTACAAGCGCCAATCTCTTTTTTAAAGCATGCATTCAGAATATATTTTGGTTCACTTTATTTGCACATGGTAATTACATATGAAGTATATACTAGTAAATTTACCTTTAAACACTATGATAACTTAAGTGGTATTGAAGAATTTTCTCGGATCAGAGTCTCATTAAGAGATTGTTATTATTCCATCAGGCAACAGTTTTATATTAAGGTAAGGTCCGAATCCAGAAAATGGTTGCATTAAACTTTACAACAGGTAGCTGTTCACTATCCCCGAATCTTATTAAGAGGTCTGCTTCTCTCTCAGGTTATCGAGAATAGTTCGGATTCTTAACTTTTAATTATAGGAAAATTATAAGAGAATAATTAAAATGCAATTCCCTTCATTTAATTATCAATACTTTTTTATATTTATTTAAATTATGTGTCAGGTGGTTTAGAAGATCTAGGATGATGTCTTCGATGGATTGCCATCATCTTGCGTGTGCTTCAGTCAAATTTTTCTAGGAATTTAGCGATACCTTTTCCCAAGGGCCATTTTTACCAGATGCACATCTTGTTTTCCGCTTGCGGTATTCCAAGATATGCAATAGTTTCATCATTGACAAGATGTAGGATGATATTTCCACATATGAGTTGAAGATCCCAATCATCATGCGATGATGTCTTTTCGAGTCTTCCCCTGTTATATGTGACACAGCTGGTAATCACTTGTCTTATGTCAGACGTTATTACAAATCTTGTCCACCACAAGAGCATAAGCTCTTTCATGCACCTCACTATTCTTGGATGCATCTGCAGGCACTCAAGGAGCTAAATAAGCGGCTCATGTTTCGTGTTATTAAATGCCTTACGGTAGTCAATCCAAGCCATGGACAGACTGCGTGGATCCCTGATCGACTCTTGGGTAATACCCGCGCTGTTCAAATATTGCACTCCATACCGACCGGTGGTTATTTAGACTTGACAAATCTCCTGTCTTAGCGATCAGTGCCGTCTGTCCTTTCACTAACCACTACAAGATGGGTTGTTCTTTGTTTAAAAAAGTACTAAATATACGAGCTGGGCGTTAGTACGTACAAGTGAAATGGTTTCACCAAAATTTCATGATTTTATCTGGCCCTGGCCCTAGAGAGAACTTTCTACACCTCTTCAGCAGTAATTATTGGACACTCGTCCTCTGAACGTTGCAACAATTGCCTCGCGCAAAATTTCATAAAGAGTGAGATACCTGAAGCTTCTTTATTTAGCCTATGATTATCTGCATATACTTATTCTCAGAAGGATGCCACAGACTCAGTTAATCAATACCAAACGACAACTAGAAAGTCTTTGAAGTATTTTCTGCTTGGTAATCTTAGATGCTCTGAGGAGAACACTAAAAGCAAATCTGGAGGAAATTCTGGGCATATTCCGCCTTTGCAATTGTCCGTGAGGAAGGTTGTAGTAGCGGAGGTTAATAGATTTCTGGTTGAGGGCAAACTTAGTGATAATGAGTTAAAAGACCTACATGATCAGCAAACGCAGGATATACCAGGATAATATTCTCGTCATACTAACTGATAATACGTTTAATGAAATTATTCTTTATTATACACTTCAAAATAATTTTCACTAAAACGGAAGATTAGCATGATGAACGCAGGAGAAAGGAATAATTTCAACCAGGAGGCCTCGTTGAGGAAACCGGAGCTAAAATTTCAACAGCACTGACCACATGCATCCAAACTTGATGAATGTAGAAAAAATGTATTTTTAACTTTATCGGAATTAGTGTAATAATTTTGTTACTACGCTATTTTGATATGATGTTAAATAACAAAGATTAAAATTGGCCATTTTCTAAAAGTGGAAAATAGAAAGTGGATAAATTATCAGTATCAGCTCTGTGGTTAACTGCAAGGACTATATGAGTCCTTTCTGAAACCATTCTTTTTTTTATAGTATTCTGTTTTTTCCAAAGCTTTAGTTTTGCTATAAACAAATCGATGATCTTCATATCATATATGTTTAGTCATTGCTATGAATTTGCTTAGTGGTTTGTACACATCTTTCGTGTGTTCTTTAAGGGGGGATCCTCGTATAGATGGCTCGAAAAATCGATTTTTTTGCATAAATCGAAAGAACAACATTTTAAAAATATGCTGTTAAAATTTCATAACAAAATTCGAAGCAGTATAGTTTCTAACGCTACTTTTGTGAAGGTCGCGCGAAGCAGGTATTTCCATGTACCGCAAACTTTAAACGCGTTTGTCTCGAAAACTGTTTTCTTCAATTTTTCGATTTTATGCCGGAGATTACTCAGCGAATTTTGGACGTATAAAAAAACTACTAATTGTTTAACTTTGTTTTCAATAATAAAAAAAAAATTTCAAAATTTTTTAAAAGCCCGCCATTTTGTTGCAAAGATTTAAATAATTTTAGATTTAGTTTATGGACGAGATTTCTATGTGAGAATAAAAAAACAATTTGATTTTTATGTTTCAGAGCGACACAGCAGCCGTAAAACACGGCATAAAATGAGAGAAAAAAAGTTCTAGCCTTCAATGCGTTCTCAGTTCGCAATTGTTTATAACGATTGCATGAAATTTTTTTTTGTATTTGTTCAATAATAAAGAAAAACTTGTCAAATTTTCAAATAAAAATATTGCATAGTCTTTGAGACAAAAATTCCTAAAGTTCTCATCAATTTTTCGCCATCTATACGAGCATCCCCCCTCAATGCGTATGTGGAGAGGCCGTTTTGTCGTACCAATGTATACTGCCTCACAGTTAATTGTATGGAGTACTGTAGTTTACATTGGACATATTTTCATTTAGACTATGATCTTTTTTCGATTTAAAAGTTGGTGTTAGATCTTTGATATTACGGAATTAAGGTTTTACGTGAAAGAGTTTGAGAATGCTAGAATTTTTTCACATAATCCATGCACATAGGGTATTGAAGTGTAGCGATTTTTTTGAGTGACTCTATTATCGTGCTGTCTTGCTATGCTTTGGGAGGGCGCATCTTTGAGTGTGTGTAGGGTCTGTGTCATTTTTGATAAGTGGGACCTGTTTTAATGTATCTGTATTTTTTTTGCTGTATGTTGTGTAATCTGTGTTTGATGAATGTGCTAATAAAGGGAAGAGGATAATTATTGTTTAATAGGATCTCTTCAACTTTTTTGAGATTTTTTTTTGTAGAAGTCTTTGTGAGATAAGGATGTTGTAAAAAAATTGAGGCATTGGCGTAAAGCGGTTGGATTTTGATACCAATCTGTCTTCATTTGATCACTTTTCCTTTTCATTAGGGCATCAGGAAAGCTAATTCCATTGTCTGATTCTTCCTCAAGAGGAAATTGTAAATTGTGATCTAAGTTATTAAAAGTAACCTTATTGGAAGGAAAGCTAAGCTGCTTTTTTCTAAATCATCCATCACAATGTCCGATAAAATGGGAAAGAGTGGAGAACCCGTGGGAAAGCCAGATTTTTGTTTGTAGGATACTCCTTTATAATTAAAAGAGAAATTACTTGTTCAAGTTTGTAATTCCTTGAGAACCTGTGCAATTGGCATTTTTACGTTATTTGAGATCTGAGGCCATCTCGCTTTTACAACAAAAATGAAAATACCAAAAGGAACGTTTTTAAATAAGGATACGGCGTTAAGTGAAAATAGTTTATACACTGGTAGGATTGTGACGTTTTTAATTTTGTTGTTAAATACAAAACTGTTTTTTACTCTTGATGTTGGAGGAATGATGAAATGATGGAAAAGATGGAATGAAATGATGGACTTGTAATTAGAAGCGAGGTTATAATTTGGACTGCCTATAAAAGAAATGATTAATCTGAGCTGTTTGGGGTCTTTATGAATTTTTCTTAGCCCATAACACCGGAAAGGATTGGGATTATCAGCTTTCAAAGAGCCAGCTGTGGATTTGTTTATATAAACTTTTTTGTTCCAATATTTATCAGGTCATTAACTTTAATTTAAATTTCATGTGTAGCGTATTCAGGTAATTGTTTATAAATTTTGGTGTCGGAGAAGATAAGAGCTAAATCTGCACAAAGCCGTGCACGAAAAAAATCTCAAAAAAATTTAAACGATCCTAATAAACAATAACTATTGTCTTCCTTTTATTAACACAGTTATCAAAAACAGATTGCGTAACATACATCCAAAAATACAGACACATTGAAACAGATCCAACTTGCTACAAATGACACAGGCCCTACACACACACTCAACGATGCGCCCTCCCAAAGCATAGCAGGACAGCATGGTAATAGAGTCACTCAAAGAAATCGCTACACTTCACTACCCTATATGCATGGACTACATGAAAAAGTTTCTAGCATTCTTAAACTCTTTCAGACAAAACTTTCATTCTGTAATATCAACAGTACTCCGTGCAATTAACTGTGAACCAGTATACATTGGTACGCATTAAAGAACACACGAAATATGTGTACAAACCACCAAGCAAATGCACGGTAATTACTAAACATGCATGGTATGAAGATCACCAGTTTGACTATGGCGAAACCAAAA
Organism: Druon quercuslanigerum; assembly: GCA_010014905.2. NCBI lineage: Eukaryota > Metazoa > Arthropoda > Insecta > Hymenoptera > Cynipidae > Druon > Druon quercuslanigerum. The sequence goes on from JAAAKG020070627.1 coordinate 12,839, forward strand.
TTTTGGAAAAAACAGAACACTATAAAAAACGAATGGTTTTAGAAATGACTCATATAGTCAGCAATCCTCTTAAAGTGAACCAAAGAACTGATACCGACAATCTGTCCACTTTATATTTTCTACTTTTAGAAAATAACCAAAAAGATGCAAATCAATAAGTTTATGAAAATAAAAAAAAATTATATGTAAATAAATGGTTCATTCCAATTTAAATAAAAAAAAGAAAGTTGGAATATTCAAAAACAAGGCTGATAATTTACTAAAGGAATAAATAATCACTACGCTTCCGCAAAAGCAGTCTACAAGTGGTTTCTTTTAAATTTTATTGCTGTCCCTAACTGTTCTGGAAAACCCCCTTACTCCACTGTCGCCTAAAGCACTGACTATTCTAGCTGTAACATAAATTCTCAGGAAAAAAAATTCCTCCCACTATCCACACAAAGTTTGAATTTAAAAGCATAATCAAATAAATACTATTGCAGGAATTTCAAATTTAAAAGAATTTACTTTTATAGAAATAATTCCTCAGGATAACTGAAAAATGCATTACATCCATTATTTCTCTGCTACAATCAATTGGGATGAAAGTTATTTCTTCGTACAAACAGATGGTTTGAAAAATAATACAAAAATAAAAATTAAATAAAATTTTTAAAATATGAAAATAATTAGTAAAGATTTTTTTGACTGTCTGAATATATTCTGAATAAATTCAGTCTTCTCTCTCTCTCTCTCTCTCTCTCTCTCTCTCTCTCTCTCTCTCTCTCTCCAGCACCTTCCGTACAAGGCTTGGCTTCGTCAGCCGACGCAGCCAGCCCTGTCGATACAGTGAGTTCTAGCAGCCTCTAGGAGACGAGGTCTTCTGGAGTTCGGGGTCCTGCAACCCGCCTCCGCACTTCAAAGCCGCAATGGGTCTAAGCAACTAGCTCCCCACTTTCTCGCGCATCGCTCTGGAGCTAGAAACTAATCGGAGTCACCAGCATTATTATTATTCAAGAAAAAACTTCTGATGTTTCTCAGCAGTATTAACACCAGTCAATCAACTTCGTCTACTACCATCTTCATCGTGACTACACCATTTGGGGGAAAGTACTGTAGGGACTCAGCCACTACAGCACAGCAACGGCAAACACGCACCGTTCTACAGGTTCCCAAGGCGTCTGTGGTAGGGTTCACTGGTGGTCAACCACACTGATGAGTCCACGCAAGCGAACCCGGGACGAAACGCCGGTAGTCGAGAACGACTGCCATACCAACTCTTTGGAGTTGGCTTCGATACCTCATCGAGCTCACATAGCAACTCGCTATAATATTAATAATGAATAAACCTGAATAAATTCTGGCTGACTGAATATATGTTTTTAAAATATAATATAATATAAAATTGGTGACAAATCTTTTTCTACTACATTGACATTGTCTTCTCATCAATTGTACCTCGTCAAAATAAAATAATGTTTTAGGAATAAATATTCATTCATTTCACAACTTAGATATTAATCAAAGAATAATGCTTCGAATTTTCAAACTGCGTACTTACAAGATATTATGTACTTTTTAGAAATTTAATAAAACTCACTGATGAGGGCCAGCATTGCATGCTGAAACGTGTAAAACCTAATTAGTTTCAATTCACCTGACCCTAAAGCCAATAGCTCAAATCAACAATTTCTATAAAATTTGTTTTTTAAGGTCAATACAATCCCCCAGCAATTCATATGTTGATTTAACAAAATGTAGTGTCAAAGATGAGAAAATATGATCCAAAATGTAATTAATCTTTATTCCTTCATGATCAATAAAGAAACATTAATTTATACTTTTTATGATCCTCAGTCATTTTCGCTAAATTATAGTATTTAATTTTAAGGTATTTGTCGGAAGACTGTCTCAGCCAAAAGTCCGGCCTGTCTGGATGCCTCGAGTGGCACGGTGATGCCTTAGCGGCGAATCGAAACTTTTGCTAGTGTACAATCTAGAACGATGGAGTGGGAGCGAGAGACAGTGCAGGTGCCGTACTGCCGCTTATCAGTCTCTCGTCACTGAAAAATTACATCCAATTTGTTCTTTCGATTAGATTTTTTCTAAAAACTATGCGGGTAAAATTATCCGTTATTTGTCTATAATGTTTACGATATTCTTCTTTACTTTTAAATAATTTTTTAATGCAATTGTTTAATACTATTTGCTAGATTTGACGAAATGCACTTTCTTATATTTCCATTAGATTACAAATATATTTATCTATGATTAGTAACTCTTATCAATAATCGTGATGAAATTAAAATTAACGGAATTACTGGAAAACCGGAAGCCCTTTTGTAAAGTAATGCGGTAAAATATACATTTGATTTCTACAAAATTGATATTGCGGGTTTTCAAAAATACACTTCCTGCTGTCGACAGGTCTATAAACTAAGCACCCGATCCCAGTGAAATCGCAGTCAAATTTAAGTCATAACCACGTCTCACGACCGTGAGATAGATGGCTACAGTATGTGACGGAATCAATATGATGATCCGGCAAAAGTCTCGTGCACCCTAAGGATATGGAGCGAAAGAAGGACGACCGCCTTCTGTAATTTCGCTGCAAGTGCTTTAGCATATTGTTCACATGCAGGGATGGTTTTCCGGCTATTAACCAGTGAAAGCTTTGTACCTTCAAGAGCACTGATAAGGGCGATTAATTGAATAGAATATTCCGTGTACAATGGTCGGGTAACATCATCCTTGGCTATGATATTTTTGTCAGCTGGTGCCAAAAATTCGATAACGAACATGTTTCGTTTCTCGAAGTCAAGAAGAACTATGTCAGGCGTCGAGTGTACAACAGAAACAGTTGTCGAGAATATAAAGTTCTAGTATATGCGGCACTTCTTATTTTCGACAATTGACTCTATTTCCTTAGGAGCGTTTAGCGGAACGATATTAAGGTTAATGCCGTAAGATTGACAGAGATGGTAATAAAGCATTCTTAGTGCCGCATTGTGCCTTTGGATGTAGGTCGTTCCCGCTTGAGTTGGACAATTAGTGTATAGCATGCCCTGCAGCTATCATCGGGAATTTATTGGCTTAAAATGTGGCGAGAGTATGTTAAGATGGAAATATCACTGTCTTGACATGCCAAAATGAAACCCTCTGTTCCTGACTTCAATCCGGGTGATTTAAGGAAAGCAAAACTTAGCTCACATGACATTGACTGATCCTCCACATTTCTGTGGAAGATGCTGTGCATCCTTATCAAGGAGCTTTTCCCGGAAGTTTTTTCTCCTGTGCTGTATGAATCCAGGCTTTCAGAAGTGAGTACTCCAAATAGATAAGATTTGATGCATTTTGCTCACTCCTCCGCTGCTTTGTACAGAAACGCTCCTCTGCCCACTTCTTCATGCTTCCTGGCCATTTTAAAAAGAGGATCTCTTCCATTTGCGACTCTATGTGCTCTACCCAGAATGATCCTATTGTGAAGACATTCAAGATTCAATATTCCGCGACCACGTTGACGACGTGAGATGTAGAGTCGCGGAACAGAGGACTTAAGATGCATGCTTTTGTTTATATGCATAACCTTTCGTGTCCGGGTGTCAAGGAATCTGAGCTCGTTGTTCGTCCATAGAACCACTACAAATGAATAGAGTACTTACCGGGACGGCGAGCATGTTTGTTGCAGATACTTTCTTCCTCGCCGACAGTTCGGAGACCAAAGCTACCGGATGAGACGTTTATATCTGATTCGGAGAGTATCCTTTATAGATGTCACATCCTGAATGCGGCTCTGTGATACACCCAGGTATGTATAAGTCTCTCCAGCGCAAAGGTGTCTTATGTCGCTTCTATCGACGAGCTCAGGATCTTCAGAGATGCCACTAAGTTTTCCTCGCTTTAAATAAACCTTGGCACATTTTTATAACCCAAATTTCATTCCTGTTTCTTCAATGTATCGATCGACCTAGAGCTAGATGTAGTTGCTCTTTATTGTTAGCATAGATCTTAAGATCATCCATGTAAAATACATGAGTGACCTCGTGCTTTCGATTTCCAGGTGGCAATAATGTGAGGCATAAAGTGGCATTAATCTCTTTATGCACCTCACGATTTGCGAATGAACCTTTAAGCTTTCCAAAAGACAGATGATAAGTTTAAGGGAGGTCGAATCGAAAGCTTTTCGGTAATCAATCCAGGCCATCGATAGGTCATGCTGGTAGGATGCTGCATCTTTGCAGATACATCTATCGATAAGCAGGCTCTCCAAACATCCTGCTACGCCTTTCTTTAAGCCACGTTGTTCATGCATTTTTTGCCACACAGGTCCGATTGCCCGAACAAACATATCATTTAGGATAGCTGTGAATATCTTATACAGTGAGTTCAGACAAGTGATTTGTCTGTAATTCTTTGCGTCAGCTGAGTTGCATATTACACAGGCACACAAAATGAAAAAGTGAGCTGTTCCCGGAAAGGAAATGGTATAACTTTATATTTTTTGGGTCGC
>JAAAKG020070638.1:0-17327 GCA_010014905.2 Druon quercuslanigerum
TCAAAGTAGTTCAACTTACGACCAAGTAGTCGAATTAAAAAAAAAAATGAATTTCCTTTGAAAAAAAGATAAATTTGCAACAAAAAATGGTATTTTTAAATTTCCAGCTAAAATAATTAATCTTCAACCAAAGAGATGAATTTTCATTGAAAAACGATAAATTTGTAACCAAAAATAGCATTATTAAATGTTTAGCTACAAAATGTAAATTCCTGCCAAAAATAAAAACTAATTTTTAACGAAAAATGGTATGGTTAAATTTTCAGGTTAAAAAAATCATTAATTTTTAGCCAAAAAGAATAACGAATTTTTAGAAAAATATTTACAGTTCCAACCATAGAGATTATTTTCGAACTAAGATGATTAATCTTTAGCCGCAAAAGGAATTTTTATCAAAGTCGTTCAACTTTCGACCCTGTAAGGGAAACCACCCTACAGTAAATAGAGAATAAATCAATAGAATTTAGGGGAAAATACCCTATATTAGATGGCGATAAACCAACAGCATTTAACTGCATCAGTTTTCAAAAATATAGAAAGGTTTTCATTTTCTTAATAAAGCTTATCTATTCCATTGAATATTGTCATAGAAAAAAAATCAAGAAATTGGTTAATTTAGCTGTATTAAGCATTTTTATTAGACCCAGTCAAGGGTACGATTTTGACACTTCTATCCATTAAAAGATAATCGTTTCTGGTATTGCATCTGGGCGTGACGGAGTACTCAATTCTCGATGATTATAATTTATCATTCGTATACTTACAATTGAAGTCAGTTTATTGAGTAAATCATGGTGAAACTCATTATTTTACAAAAATCATAAAAGCTTAAATTTTTGACATTTTTTTTATCTCTTATATTCCATCTTAAAAATCTATTGAAAATGATATATTTCCCCAGTGACTCCTGAACAAATTAAAATTTGTGGAGTTTTTAATAACTAAAAATGTATACTATTATTTTTTTGATTTATTTAAAAAAAGTTGTAGGGTGGCATAGTTAAAGTTTTAGCTGCTAAAATTAATTTCGAGAAAATATAAATTTTTAACAAAAAATGACATTGTTAAATTTTTTATTACAAAACTTAATTTTCAGTGAAAAATAAAGACTAATTTTCAACTAAGATGATGAATCTTCAACGACAGGAAAAAAGGAATTTTTCTTAAAGTAGTTTAACTTTCAACCAAGTATTTGAATTTTCAACTAAAAAAAATTATTTTTCATTGAGAAAAGTTCAATTTTTAACAAAAAATGTCAAAGTAACAATTTTCAGTTTAAAAAATTACTTTTCAGCCAAACAGAAAAATGAGTTGTCAACAAAATAGTTGAATTTCCCACCAAAGAGATTTGTTTTAAACGAAAGGGGATGTATCCTTAACCGAAAAAGGGAATTTTTATCAAATAACATTTTAATGAAAAAGATCAATTTCAACTAAAAATTGATGAATTTTCAATCAAAAATATAATAGATAAAATTCTTTCAACCAAAAAATATTTTAATTTCAAATCAATCACCGTTGAATTTTACCAAAAAGAGGAATTTTCAACGCAATAGATGAATCCTCAACTAAAAGAGATTAATTTTCTAAACGTAACTGTTCCTTTAACATCTCTTAATATTAGATATACAAAAAGACAAAGTAACTTTAAAGTTACTTTAAATGGAAGTGCTAAGTTTCTGCAAAAATTGTAACTATGTTACGTTAGAGGTTATTTATTAAAATAGTAACGAAATTACCCCAAAAGTTTCAAATAACGTAACTTTTCAGTAACTTAGTTACTGTTACACCTTAGTTACTTATTAAAACAGTAATTTAGGTACTTGTAACAAATTACTAGGCAAGACTGCTGAGTTATGTTACAATTTACTTTTTAAAATAGTAACAAAATTACCCTTAATGTTACAAAAACCGTATTTTTCCGTAACTTAGTTACTTGTGATAAGTTACTAAAAAACACTGCTAAGTTACGTTATAAGTTACTTTTCAAAACAGTAACTTAGTTACCCTTAAAGTTACAGATAACCTAACTTTTCAGTAACTTATTTACTTGTAACAAGTTACTATAGAGCGCTGCTAAATTATGTTAAAAGTTACTCTTAAAAGTAGTAACTCAGTTACTTGTAACAAGTTACTACCCAGCGCGGCTAAATTACGTTGCAATTAACTTTTTAAAATTGTAACAAAATTACCCTTAATTTAACAAAAAACTTATTTGTCAGTAACTTGGTTACTTGTAATAAGTTACTTACCAACGTTGCTATGTTACGTTTTAAGTTACTTTTCAAAATAGTAACTTGGTTACTTGTAACAAGTTACAACTCGAAGCTGCTAAGTTATGTTACAAATTAGTTTTTAAATTAGTAACTTACTTAACCTTAAAAGTTACAGATAACCTAACTTTTCAGTAACTTATTCACTTGTAACAAGTTACTACCCAGCGCTGATAAATTACATTACAAGTTATTTTTTCAAAATAGTAACTTAGTTACTTGTAACAAGTTACCACCCAACACTTCTAAATTACGTTACAAGCTACTTTTTAAAATAGTAACTTAGTTACCCTAAAATCTACAGATAACCTAACTTTTCAGTAACTTAGTTACTTGTAACAAGTTACTTTTTAAAATAGTAACATAGTTACCCTAAAATCTACAGATGACCTAACTTTTCAGTAACTTATTTACTTGTAACAAGTTACTGCCCAACGCTGCTTAATTACGTTACAAGTTACTTTTAAAAATAGTAACTTAGTTATTTGTAACAAGTTACTACCTAGCGCGGTTAAATTACGTTACAACTAACATTTTAAAATAGTAACAAAGTTACTTTAAATGTCACACACGGCGTAACTTTTCACTAGCTTAGTTACACGTAACAATTTACTAACGTTACAAGTTACGTTTAAAAATATTAACATATTTATCCTAAAAGTTACAAGTAACTCAGATTTTCAGTTACTTAGTTGCTCGTAGCAAGTTACCAAACAACACTGCTGAGTTACGTTACAAGTTATTTTTAAAATAGTAATTTAGTTACTTGTAACAAGTTACCACCCAACACTTCTTAATTACGTTACAAGCTACTTTTTAAAATAGTGCCTTAATTACTTGTAAAAAGTTACTACTTGATGCTACTAAGTTATCGTACAAGTTACTTTTTAAAATAGTAACTTAGTTACCCAAAAAGTTACAGATAACCTAACTTTTCTGTAACTTATTTACTTGTAACAAGTTACTATCGAGCGCTGCTAAATTACGTTGAAAGTTACTCTTAAAAATAGTTACCCAGTTACTTGTAACAAGTTACTACCCAGCGCGGCTAAATTACGTTGCAACTAACTTTTTAAAATAGTAACAAAATTACCCTTAATTTTACAATAAACTTATTTTTCGGTAACTTAGTTACTTGTAATAAGTTACTAACCAACGTTGCTAAGTTATGTTACAGTTACTATTCAAAATATTAACTTAGTTACTTGTAATAAGTTACTACTCGATGTTGCTAATTTATACTACAAGCTACTTTTGCATACAGTGCCTTAGTTACTTGTAATAAGTTACTAGCCAACGTTGCTAAATTACGTTACAATTTATGTTTCTTAAATAGTAACTTAGCTACTTGTAACAAGTTACCACCCAACACTTCTAAATTACGTTACAAAACAATTTTTAAAATAGTGCCTTAGTTACTTGTAAAAACTTACTACTCGACGCTGCTACGTTATGATACAAGTTACTTTTTAAAATAGTAACTCAGTTACCCAAAAAGTTACAGATAACCTAACTTTTTAGTAACTTATTTACTTGTAACAAGTTACTACCCAGCGCTGCTAAATTACGTTACAACTAACTTTAAAATACTAGCAAAATTACCCTTTATGTTACAAGAAACGTATTTTTCCGTGACTTAGTTGCTTTTAATAAGTTATTAATCAACGCTGCTAAGTTACGTTACAAGTTACTTTCGAAAATAGTTACATAGTAATTTGTGAAAATTTATTACTGGACTTGGTTATTCTAAAAGTTACAGCTAACCTAACTTTTCAGTAACTTATTCACTTGTAACAAGTTACTACCGAGCGCTGCTAAATTACATTAAAAGTTACTCTTAAAAAGAGTAACTCAGTTACTTGTAACAAGTTACTACCCAGCGCGGCTAAATTACGTTGCAACTAACTTTTTAAAATAGTGGCTTAGTTACGTGTATAAAGTTACTACTCGACGCTGTTAAGTTATGTAAGAAGTTACTTTTTAAAATAGTAACTGAGTTACCCTAAAAGTTACGGATAACTTAGTTACTTGTAACAAGTTACTACCCAGCGCGGCTAAATTACGTTGCAACTAACTTTTTGAAATAGTGACAAAGTTACTTTAAATGTTACACACAGCGTAACTTTACAGTAACTTAGTTACTCGTAACAATTTACTAACCCACATTGCTAAGTTACGTTACAAGTTACGTTTAAAAATAGTAACATATTTATCCCAACTGTGACAAATAACCAATTACCCTAAAATTAAAAGAAGAAAACCTAATTTTTCAGTAAATTAGTTACTTTTAAAAAGTTACTAACCAACAATGATATTATTGAATGAAATGCGACTTTAGAAAGTAAAAACACGCAATTTAAAAAAGGTAACATTTGGAATGTTGAATTAATCAATAGTTGGATACTCGTTGGCGTTGGGATGTAGTTTGGAAGTAGTTGTGCGAATGATGCCAGCTAGCCAGCCAACCAGCCAGCCAGCCAGCCAGCAAACAAGGGGTGGTCTTGCCGACCTTGACCTATATATATCTATATCTATTATCTCTCGTAGACTGTGTGTTTAACTTCCTTATACATACCGCGCGCGTAGTGGCTCCAATCTTTTAATCGTAAAACCCTTAACCTTGAAAATATGCTAAACAAAATACAAAGCCCCTCTTATATAAAATCCGGATTTTTCCAGAAAAATAGATGAAGCAAAATGTCAACTCCGCAAATATCACTTAGTCCTTCGTTCTATGTCAAATTTACAGTTTTTGTAACATTAATATTTTTTAAGTATTACAAATTAACTTAAATTTTTATTTATACTATTATTCTTTAGTTTATAAATTAGTATCGAAATTTATATTTATTTATCGCAGGCTTTACATTAGGGTGGGCAGAAAGTTTGTCATCATTGAGAAAAAAAAACATTTTTTCGTCGAAATATAATATTTAAAAAATGATCAAAAATGCAATTTTTTTTAATTTGTACCAAAAGTTGCTAAAAGAACGTTTTTTCTATTTTTATTCTCTTTTTAATAATCTAAAGAAACAGACACATGTTTCAAAGTTTGAAACAAATTTTTTAAATATTTTTTACTAATTTTGTTACGGTTAATTACGTTAGTTAATTATATAATATAAGGACACCCATTTAAAATTTGGAGAATGCAAAAAAATGATCTACGAGTACGAAAATTATGGTAATTTTTTTATGTAGTTTTCGTATTAAATGTCAATAAAAAATTTAATTCAGATAAATATGATTAAGTTTCATTTTTTTTTTTAAATGATCAAAAATTACATTTTTTAGTTTTAGTAGATTTTTATTAATATTAAAACAAAGGCAACAAAATACATGAATGTTCAACTAAAAAATATCAATATTAAACCAAAAATAAAATATTTAAATTTTCAACTAAAATGATGAATGTCGAACTGAAAAAACAAGATTTTGACAAAGTAGTTCACCTTTCAACTTAGTTGTTGATATTTCAGCAAAAAAGATTTAAATTTAAAACAAAAAACAGTTGACTTGAGCCAAAAAGGTAACTTATCAACAAAATAGTTCAATTTACAACTAAAGAAGATAAATTTTCAAAAAAAGATTTTAATTTTCAGTTAAAAGATTAATATTTAGATAAAAAAGAAACGAATTTTTAACCAAAGAGATGAATCATTAAAAAAATGCATTTTTAACAAAATAGTTTCACTTTCAACCAAGAATTCAGTTTTTAAATGGTTAGTTTAATTTTCAATTAAAAATAAATAAATAAATTCTCAACCTTATATTTGAGTTTTTAGTTGAAAATATTCATTTTTAAAAAAACAAAAAAAAAGAAATGGATTTTTAACCAAGGAGCTGACTCTTAAAAAAAATTAATTTTTCATAAAGTAATCAACTAATAAAAATGAATTCTCTATGAAAAATATAATAGCTAATACCTGAATCAAAAAAGATCTTACTTTTTAAATCAAGTCCTTTCATTTTTCATTTTTATTTTAAAAATATTAAATTTCTACCAAAAGGTATGAATCTTCAAACAAAAAAGACGAATTTTCAACCAAGACTAAAATCTGATACGCGCGCGACCCACTAATTTACTTGCGATTATTTTATTGGGAAATGAATTTCAATTGAATGATATTCAATTATTAATGTTAAATTGAAGTGATTATTAATTTACTGGAAGAAATTAAGAAAAAGAAAAAAATACTGAAATTAATGAAAATGAAATTTTTTACCATTATAAATTTTGAATTCTTTTTCAATTCTTATTAAATATATAGTGTATACATTTTCTTATAAAAATAAAGCCCCTTCATGGTCACATCATTAATGTAAGGTCGCACCTCTACTACTTTTCCAGCGCCTATTGTGGGCGGGAAGGCACCCCCCTTATTGGCCACAAAAATAATGTAAGGTCGCACTCCTACCCTTTTTCCAAGGTCTCGTGGGGGCAGGAAGAAACCCCTGTGATTGTTCACAAAAATAATGCAAGTCTCATCCCTGTACCTTTCTAATATCAAGTGGGGGACGCGAAGGTACCTCCGCGACTGGTCACGTCATTAATGTAAGGTCGCACCTCTACCACTTGTTCAACGCCTATTGGGGGCGGGAATGTACCCCTGTGACCGGAAATCGATGTATCTACAATTTTCTCGGAAACAGTCACTCGTAGAAAAAAATACTCTGAACAAAAAATGTGTATTATAATACGATCTACAACTTTTGTCTAAAAACATTTTTTGAAAATTTCCAAAATCCAAAAAAAATTGGTTTAAAATGTTCAAACGCTTCAAAACAAAACATTCTTATTGAACTTAGTGGACTCCGTAAACAAATTGACTCGTAGAAAGAAAACAAAACCCTCTCTTTTTAAACAAAAATGTTTCAATAATTAATGTTTTAGTAAATTTGCAAAGCATTAGAAAAAAAATGATTGGAAAGATATTCTTAGTTCAATCAGTAGAAAAATGTGTGCCTCTTCCTTGAGCAATAGTCAAGCTCTAAATATTTCGATAAAAATTGTTCAAATAATTAATAATTGTAAATTTTCAAAGTACCATAGAAACAAAGTCATCGGAAAGGTTGTTTTTAGTTAATTCTTTAAAAAATTGAGCTTATTTGTAGAAAAAAGACCAAACTTTAAATTTCTTAATCTAAATCGTTTAAATAATTAATATTCTTGGAAATTTGTGAAGCAACATTAAAAAGATTCATCGGATAGAAATTTTTGGTAGACTCCGTAAACAAATTTACTCGAATAAGAAAAGCCAAACGCTTAATTTTTAACATAAAATAACAAAGAACACTGAATAGTCATTGTCAGTTGACTCCGTAAAGAAATTAACTCGTAAAAAAGCAAAACTCTTAATTTTTAATCGAAATTGTTTAAATAATTATTAGCTCTTGTCGATTTTTTTTTTGAATCACTAAGTTGACTTCAAAAACAAATTGACTCGTAGAAAAAAGCCAAACATTTAATTTTTAATAGGAATTGTTAAAATAATTAATATTCTTGGAAATTAGTGAAGCAACATAGAAAGCAGTCATCGGATAGACGTCCTTAGTTGACTTCTAAAAGAAATTGACTCGTAAAAAAAGAGACAAAACCTTAATTTTTTTTATCGAAATTGTTTAAATAATTAATAGTTCTTGTAAATTTGCAAATCAGCAAAAAAAAGTCATTAAATAGAGTGATTCTTAGTTGAGCCCAGAAACAAATTGACTTGAAAGAAAAAAGACAAACTTTAAATTTTTAATTGAAATTGTTTAAATAATTAATATTCTTCGAAATTTTTGAAGCAACATAGATAACAGTCAATGAATAGTTACTCTTAGTTGACTAACAAAACAAATTGACTCGTACAAAAAAACCAAAGTGTTAATATTTAATCGAAATTGTTTAAATAATTAATATTCTTGGATATTTGTAAAGCAACGTAGAAAGCAGTCATCGGATAGACGTCCTTAGTTGACTTCTAAAAGAAATTGACTCGTAAAAAAAGAGACAAAACCTTAATTTTTTAATCGAAATAATTCAAATAATTAATATTTATTGTTAATTTGCAATGCAACAAAGAAAGAAGTCATGAAATAGTGATTCTAAGTTGACTCCAGGAACAGATTGACTCATACAAAAAAAGCTAAACTCAAATATTAATCGAAATTGTGTGAATAATTAATATTCTTGGAAATTTATGAAACAACATAGAAAACAGTCATCGAATAGACCCTTTTAAAACAAATTGACTCGGAGAAAAAAGCTAAACTCTTAATTTTTATTTGAAATTTTTAAATAATTAATATTCTTGGAAATTTGTGAAGCAACATAGAAAACAGGCATCGGATGGAAGTCCTTAGTTGACTTCTAAAACAAATTGACCCGTACAAAAAAAGACAAAATCTTAATTTTTTAATCGAAATAGTTTAAATAATTAATAGTTCTTGTAAATTTACAAAGCAACAGAGGAAAAAGTCATTGGAAATTTGTGAAGAAACATAAAAAACAGTCACTGAATAGTCATTCTTAATTAAATTCTAAAACAAATTGACTCTTAGAAAAAAACAAACTCTTAATTTTTAATCGAAATTGTTTAAATAATTAATATTCTGTGAAATTTGTAAAGCAACATAGAAAAAAGTCATCGGATGGAAGTCCTTAGTTGACTTCTAAAACAAATTGACTCGTAGAAAAAAGCCAAACTCTTAATTTTTATTTGAAATTGTTTAAATAATTGACATTCTTGGAAAATTATGAAGCAACGCAGAAAAAAGTCATTGAATAGCGATTCTTAGTTCACTTAAGAAACAAATTGACTTGAAGAAAAAAGCCTAACCCTTAATTTTTAATCGAAATTGTTTAAATAATTAATATTCTTGGAAATTTGTAAAGAAACATAAAAAACAGTCACTGAATAGTCATTCTTAATTGAATTCTAAAACAAATTGACTCGTAGAAAAAAACCAAACTCTTAATTTTTAATCGAAATTGTTTAAATAATTAATATTATGTGAAATTTGTAAAGCAACATAGAAAACAGGCATCGGATAGACGTCCTTAGTTGACTTCTAAAACAGATTGACTCGTAGAAAAAAGCCAACTCTTAATTTTTAATTGAAATTGTTTAAATAATTGACATTCTTGGAAAATTATGAAGCAACATAGAAAACAGTCACTGAATAGTCACTCTTAATTGAATTCTAAAACAAATTGACTCGTAGAAAAAAACCAAACTCTTAATTTTGAATCGAAATTGTTTAAATAATTAATATTATGTGAAATTTGTAAAGCAACATAGAAAACAGGCATCGGATAGACGTCCTTAGTTGACTTCTAAAACAGATTGACTCGTAGAAAAAAGCCAACTCTTAATTTTTAATTGAAATTGTTTAAATAATTAATATTCTTGGAAATTTGTGAAGCAACATAGAAAACAGTCACTGAATAGTCACTCTTAATTGAATTCTGAAACAAATTGACTCTTAGAAAAAACCAAACTCTTAATTTTTCAATCGAAGTTTTTTAAATAATTAATTGTTATTATAAGTTTACAAAGCAACAAAGAAATATTCGTAGAAAAAAGACAAAATCCTAATTTTTCATCAAAATTGTTTAAATAATTGCTACTTTTTTTCTAATTTACAAAGCAACATAATAAATTGAACGTATTCTTAAAAAAAGGCCATCAATAAAAATTGTTTAAATAATTACAATATTCGAAGATTAGATAAATGTTTCAAAAAAACAAAAATGAGCTCCACTCGAATTGGGCGCGATCGCTGATGTACTTTAATCGCTAGGAATGTTTACATCCATAATGTAAACAGATCCCTTGAACGTGCCTTGACGCTGGTTTCTATCAATGCATAGGAAACAGTGCCCTTTATTTCCCCAATTTTCAAATATAAATAAATATATTTTTTAGTTAAGAAAGAAAAAAAATTCGATCATATTTTTGAATTTAAAAAAAAGATCCTACAAAGCAGTTGATTTTTCAACCTAAAAATGAGGCAGAAAATTTTGAATTTTGTGAATTTAAGAAAATTTCCTTCATGGGAAGGAAAATTATGATAATTTTTTTATGTGTAGTTTTTGATAAAATACTAACAAAAAATTAAAATTAAAATTTATGTGTAGTTTTTGATAAAATACTAACAAAAAATTAAAATTAAAAAATGTAAAATTTTCAAGTAAGCATTTTTAGAGTACGAGTAAAAATAACATTTTTTAAGATTCAGTTAATTTTTATTAACAATTTTTTTTCTTACGATACACTTCTTGAACATTTGTGCTTTTAGTTATTTATGACTTGTTTTAACAGCTGTGAAGTCTGAGCAGATATTTTTCGGAAGTCTAAGAAGATTATGGATTTCTTCTCCATTCGAACTAAATACATGCTATTCTTATTAATTTTAATAAAAATCAAGCTAATCTTAGAAAATATAATTTTTTCTCATTAAAAAAAAATTTCTAATTTAAACAAACCCATAGGAATTGTTGGTTAAGTTTCAAAATGAAAAATGTTATACCTTATTGCGACACCGTAGGACCATTTCTGATTTTGTGGTGATTTTGTCATTTGTGGTTTTAAGTCATTTTAATTTGTAATATTTGAAAATTCACTTGGCTGAAATTAGCATTTCTTTGCATTCGGTTATTCGTAACTCTGTTAAATATCCGATTGCCAAGTATCAGAAAGTCCCAAAAGTATATTTAGCAAGTCGCTTTCGATAAATTTAACCTTTGCCTGTTTACCAGTTTATCATTTTAATTGTTAGTAAAAGATTCACTTTCCTCGATTTGTACAATATTTAAATTAATGAGTAATATTTCGCCAATTTTTGTTTCATAATCACACAACTTTTTTTATACATTTAAAAGGAGATTGACTCTCAGATGTTTTTCTCAAAAATCTGTTTTTCGAAGAATTATCGCATTTGGAATTCATTTCTATTAAAATTCAAGATACTTAAATGAGATTAAAATCAAATTTAAAACCCCCTTTTTTAACGTTCAATAATCAAGTTAATGTAAAAAATTCCTGAAAATAAAATCAAGAATTTAGGCAATCACCACAAAATTTTTCCATTGCAGTCTGAAAAAAAACCCTTTTCTTCTTCTCCTTTCCCCCTAAAAAAAAAGAAAAAAAATCGTTTTTACATTTGGAAAAAAAGACGAAAGAAAAATGAGAAGGCAACCAACCAAATCTCCTTCCTTCTCTTTTTTTTTAAATATTTCTTTCGTGCTTTTTTTCTTATTATTATTATCATCAAATCACAATCAAAAACCATTTATCAAAAATAAAATAAAAATAAAATTGCTGTTTTTGCCAGCTACAAATTTTATTTTTATTTTATTTTTATATTATCTTTGTTTTATTTTTATTTTTATTTTATTTTTATTTTTTTCCTTGATAAGGGTGCTGTATGAATGCCGAAACGTTGGTGATTATTTCTGATAAATGATTGTTGATTGTGATTTGATAATAATAAGAAAAAAAGGACGAAAAAAATACTTAAAAAAAGGGAGTTGGTTGCCTTCTCATTTTTCTTTCCTCTTATTTATTTTTTTTCCAAATGTAAAAACGATTTTTTTTCTTTTTTTATGGAGAAAGGAGAAGAAGAAAAGGGTTTATTTATTTTATTTTTTTTTCAGATTGCAATGGAAACATTTTGTGGCGGTTGTCCAAATTTGGTCGTTAAATTCTTGATTTTATTTTTAGGAATTTTTTTACATTAATTTCTATTTTTATTATTTTCCGCGAAGAAATTGAAACGATACATTATTCTTTAAAATTTAAATTTTTAAAAGCGTACAAGCAAGAATAAAATTTAATAACAAAATAGTACTCAGCTATTTTGTTAAAAAGTAGTTTTTTATCTTGGAAATAAAATTTTTTTAACTGTAAATTTAACTATTATATTTTTTTAGCTGATGTCAATGTAGGCAAGAATTGAATTACATTTTGAATTTTTTGGTATACTGGATCAAATTCTATTTTTTTAGTTCTAATTTCTAGTTATATTGATTGTTGAAATTTGATTATTTTTAGTTAAAAATTCAAGATTTTGGTCAAAAATTGATGTATTTTGTTGACAATTCTTTCTTATTGGTAGAAAATTCTTTGCTCAAAATTCATCTTTTTGGTAGAAAATTCAACAGTTTGTTTCCAATTTTATCTCTCTCTTCATTGAAAAATCTTTCTTAGTTGAAAATTTAACTCATGTTGAAAAATCGTCGTTTTTGTATGAATTCAACTGTTTTGTGTTTAAAAATTTTAATCTTTTTTGGTTGAAAATTCGTCTTTTTTGGTAAAAATTAATCTTCTTGGTTAAAAATTCATCATTTTAGTTGCCAATTCACAGGTTCAGAGGAAATTTGTTTTTAACTGAAAATTGAACTATTCCGTTTTTAGTTAAAAATTAATCTTTTGTGTTGAAAATCCAACTGCTTGGTTGAAAATTGGTGATTTTTAGTAGAAAATTTAATTAGTTGGTTGGAAAACTTCATTTCTGTGAAAAATTAATTTTTTTACTGAAAATTTAACTGCTCTACTTTTGGTTAAAAACTGATCTTTTTAATTTAAAAATTCAACTGTTTGGTTGAAAATTTCTGGTTAAAAATTTGGTTAATCTTTTTGTGGAAAATTATTTTTTTTTGATGAAGATGTAAGTGTTCTAGTCAAATATTCATCATTTTATTTAAAAATTTAACAGTTTAGTTAAAAATAAAAAAATTTAAACTTGTTTTGTTCAAAATTCAACTATTTGTTCAAAAATTAATCTTTTCTAGTTCAAAATTCATATTTGGTTGAACGTTTGTTTTTATTTTAGTTAAAAATTTATTAATTTGTTTAACTATTCCATTTTTGTTTGAAGTTTGACCTTTTTTAGTGAAAAATACAACTATTTGTTTCTAAATTTAACTATTTGGTTGAAAATTAATCTTTTTGGTTGAATATAAAACTGTGTTTGGTTGAAAGTTAAACCTTTTTGCCCAAAATTTAATTTTAGGTTAACAATTAATCTATTCCATGTGGGGATTCGTAATTTTAGTTACAAATTTATCACTTTTTGAAAATTTAACTGAAATCCTATTTATTGTTAAAAAAGTATCTTTTTTTAGTTAAAAATTCAACTGTTTTTTTGAGAATTCGTGTATTTTGTTGGAAAATCGTCTTTCTTGGTAGAAAATTATTCTTATTGTTTGGAACCTTATCTTCTTGTTTGGCAAATCGTATTTCTGGTTAAAAATTTGGTTGATTTTCTTGGGGAAAAATAATTTTTTACTTAAAATTTAAGTATTCTATTTGTGTATTTTTGATAGAAAATTAATCTTCTTGTTTTGTTAAAAATTCAACTATTTGTTTGAAAATTAATATTTTCTAGTTCAAAATTCATGTTTGATTGAACATTTGTTTTTTTTGGTTAAAAATTTATTAATTTGTTTAACTGTTCCATTTTTGGTTGAAGTTTGACCTTTTTTAGTTAAAAATACAACTATTTGTCTCTAAATTTAAATATTTGGTTGAAAATTCAATAATTTGGTTAAAAATTTGCATTGTTTAGTAAAAAATTATTCTCTTTGTTTGAAACTTAATCTTCTTGTTTGACAATTCGTATTTCTAGTTAAAAATTAAGTTAATTTTTGTATGAAAAATTAATTTTTTTAGTACAAATTTAATTATTCGATTCGTGGTTGAAAACTGATCTTCTTTATATCAGAAATCAACTATTTCGTTAAAAAAAGAATCTTTTTTATTTCAAAATTCAACTATTTGTTTAAAAATTAATCTTTTTGTTCGCAAATTCATCTTTTTGGTCGAGTTAAAAATATTCATCACTTCATTGAAAATTTAACAGGTTTGTTTAAAATTAATTTTTTTTTAACTAAAAATTTAATTATTTGGTTGACAAATCAGGTATTTTGTAGGAAAATCGTCTTTTTGGTAGAAAATTAATCTTCTTGATTTGTTCAAAATTCAACTATTTGTTTAAAAATTAATCTTTTCTAGTTCAAAATTCATATTTGGTTGAACATTTATTTTACTTTAGTTGAATATTTATTAATTTGTTTAACTATTCCATTTTTGGTTGAAGTTTGACCTTTTTTAGTTAAAAATACAACTATTTGTTTCTAAATTTAACTATTTGGTAAGAAATTAATCTATTCTAGTTGGAAATTTATAATTTTTGTTAAAAATTTATCACGTTTTGAAAATTTATCTAAAATCCTATTTATTGTTAAAAATGTATCTTTTTCATTTAAAAATTCAACTATTTGTATGAGAATTTGGATATTTTGTTGAAAAATCGTCTTTGTTTGAAAATTAATCTTTTTGATTGAAAATTTAATTACTTGTTTAAAAACTCATCTATATTGTGAAAAATTCAATAATTTTACATTAAAAGTTATAAATTTGCAGATGTTTAAATCAAGTTTAATGTCTCTTTAAATATTATTATATTTCTTGTTTCACATTCACAATTTTGTTATCTATCAGTGATTGCCACAAAGTTGACTTTTCCGGAAACTGAGATTTTCTACATAAAAAACTTAAAAGAGAAATCAGATTATTATTTTTTTAAAAATAAGTCTATTCCTAGGAAGTATGAAAATATAAAACGAAGAGATCAAGGAATGATTTTGTAAAAATATTTCAGAAAATGAAAAAAGTAGAATTTTAATGATTTATTTTCTTATGACCTGATATTTTATAAAAAATATCAAGCAAAAATAGAGATAATTTTTTTCCTAATAAACGAAATATAATTCCTTAATTAAAAAATTGTTACACGAAAAAAATCGAATCGGGCATGGAGTTCCCCTTCAATAAATATCTGGAGAATTCATCTTCGTATTAAAAGCATTCAATCATTCCTATCTATTAAAATTAAGATTAACGTCTTAGTTAAGGCTGATTAACAATCTACACTGTTATACATTTTTATATAATTCTGATAACAAAATAGTATATCTTACGTTTTAAAAAATACTCATTTTTGCCAAGTAATAATTCGTACTAATAATTAATAATTTAATAATAATAATAAATAATAATTTTGTATGATTGCAAAAATTTATGAATGATTAGAAAAATGCCTGCCAAAAATATTTTATCGCTTTAGAATTTGGAGGTTGTCTTATTTTTCTTTCCTCTTTTTCTACTTCATAATTAAAACAAAAATAAAATAGAAAAATTTGACAGTGTGTTGTCCAGATTTGATTATTAGATTTGTTTTTAATTTAAATTTATTTTATTTATTAATAATATAATAAAGTATCAGCAACTTTTTGGAAAATTGGGAAAATTAATTCACTTCAGATTTGTGTTGAAAGTTATTTATTTTCCACTTTTACGATCGCGTGAAGTAAAGTTTTCACCCCTATTTTCAAGAATATTTAATTCGGAAAAGTCACGTGGAAAAGTCATGAGACCAGTTTTCGCATTCTATCCCCTAGTTCCTGTCTAATCAATACAAATTTATAACCGTCTGAATAGAATATTATTCGAATTGAAGTTTAAATAATTTTATTACAATTTCAGTTAATTCAATAATTATAAAGCTTTGGGAAACAATATTATATATTTTTTAATTTAATTTAAAAAACAATCTTTTATTTTACATTTCAGCAAAAAGTATTTAAAATGAACTTCAATGTTTATTTAAACTTTTTGTCTATAGTCTATAAATAATTAAGTTTTCTGTTTATTTATTGAAGATTTAATCATTTTTGGTTAAAACTTCTATTATTCGGCTGAAAATTTAATTCTTCGATTGAAAATTCTACAGTGTTGTTTAAAAAACAATTTTTTCTTTAAGTAAAGCTTTTTTTAACAAATTTTAACAATTTTTTTCAAAATTCATACTTTCAGTTCTAAAATGAAGATTTTCGGGTTGAAAATTTAACTGTTTTTTTAATACTATTGTATTACTTTTTTGGTAGAAAGTTTTGAAAATGGTACAGTTTGTTAAAAAAAAATGTTTTTTCTTGACTGATAAATCTTTCTGGATTGAAAATTCGACAATTTTGTTCAAAAGTCAACATTTTTGGATGCAACTTGAACTGCTTTGTTGAATATTCTATTTTTTTAAATTCGCCTTTTTTGGTTAAAATTCAGCTATTTCTGTAAAAAGTTCAACTTTGTTGTTACAAATTCACATTTTCTGTTCGAAAATTAAACGGTTTTGTAGCAAACTCGTATTTTTAGTTTGAAAAAATAACAATTTGTTTGAAATTATTTTATCTTCTTGACTGAAAAAATTTTTATTGGTAGAAAATTCATCTCTGGTAAATTTAAACTAATTTTTGTTAGGTTTGGAAATTTAATTGTGTTATAGAATATTTTTCGTTTTGTCTTTAAAATTCAATAATTTCGTTGACATTTTTTTTCTGGATTAGAAAGTTTTTCTTGGCTGAAAATTGGTATTTTTTGGGATTAATTTAATTTTAAAAATTTTTAATTTAAACTATTATATTTTTTATTGAGAATTCATCGATTTTGGTTGAAAATTCAACTATTTGATTAAAATTCAAGCTACTTTGTTAAAAAGTCACATGTTTGGTTGAAGATTAATAATTTTAGTTTAAAATTCATTTTTTAGCGTAACTATTTTATTGAAAATTCGTCTATTTCTACATAAAAACTTATTTTCTTAACGAATTCAACTGTTTTTTCTTGAAATAAAAATATTTTTGCATTGAGTCAGCTATAACATTTTTTGTTCAAAATTCGTATTTTTTGTTTGAAAATGATATTTAATACTTTTTGGTTAAAATACAACTCTATAAAAATTAATATTTTTCGTAAAGAATTCAAATGCTTGTCTTAAAGTTGAAAGTATTTTTAATAAGAATAGATTTTTATCTTTTGAAAATTTACCTCTATTGTTTTAACGATTATTAATTTTGGGTTGAATATTTAACAATTTTGTTAAAAAATCAATCTTTTTGGTAGAAAATTGAAATGTTTTTTGTTAAAAATTTATATTTTTCGGTCAAAAATGAAACTGTTTTGTAGAAAAGTCATCTCTTTTGGAAAATATTTAATATTTTCTGGTTAA
>JAAAKG020070649.1:0-17326 GCA_010014905.2 Druon quercuslanigerum
TATCTTCTGCGAGAAATTGCAGGCATTACCGTCTGTATGTTTCTCGGTATGGTTTGAGGGTGGGTGGAGCCCCCCCCCCCCTCTGCAGCAGCAGTAAGGTCTCATCCGCCAATCATCAGCCAGGAGTCAGTCACCCCTATCAGCCTCTAGTCCAGTGGTTCGGATTCTATGTACGAAAGAATTCGCGCCTAAGGAGAATGGTATACCAGCGGGAAAGAAGAAAGGAAGTGAGGAGAAGCGACAACAGTTCTGGTTAACTAATTCTGTGTTAACTAATAAATCATCCGGTAGGGCTTCGACGCAGCCCTATAACAACAACGGAAAAACAATCGACAACGCAACTCTCTCTCGCCTTTTTCTTAATGAGAAAAGTATACGTAAGTTAATATTTTGTAACTATCCATTCTGTGATTTTATAATAAATTTATTGTTCACCTGACCTTCCTTTTTATTTTTAAACACTGTATAGTAACACAGCTCTCATAAAGCTGACACGTGAGAACGTACCCACAAACAAAAATAAATTGTTAGGCCTTACCACCCTGACATAATCAGCACTCTGGTCTCTCTCTTTTCAAATTTCTATACCACCCTCGCCTATTTGTTTGGGACGTGACAGCTGATTTGGTGGCCACGGTGAGATATTCACTTCCGTTTAAATTCACTGTTTTTATTAACAAAATTTAACTTCAGAGTAATTTTAAGATAACTATTTGATCGGCAATTCATTATTTAAACTCGAATAAATCACAATAGTGAGCAAATTCAAGAAAAAGGGTATAAACTAGTTAATTCAGAAAATGAAAACCTTTTGTTAATCTAAATCATTTCATTCGGCCTTAATAAATTCCCAAATTCAACCGTGGCATAAAAACAAGCTACAATGCTCCACACCTTTTAATTGTCTCTGTCATTCAGATTCCTAAGAGTTTATAAAAAACAAGATTAATTCCATTGTAAGAATCTCTCTTTCACAAACTGATCACTCGTGGATGGAAATCCTACAACAGAATTATTATTTTCAAATTTATTCAATTTTAACGACAAAAGAATGTTAAAATCAAAAGCTTCAATTAATAGACACAATCAACATCTTCCTATTCGTTATTAAACCAACCGAGTGTGTCTAACCTTTACTGCCTCTTTCTACTCAACGAAGGCAGTCGGTCGCGAAGTGTTAGATACGCGTTTCCGATCAGGCAGTTTACTTACATTTCAGCAACCCGTTTAATCAATTCATGATTAATGAAGATGCAGTAATGCATTATAGTAATTAATACAGTTTCCTAAACCTGTTACGTGAAGCAGATAGGGGAATTTATATCAAAATAACCCCTGGAAAAAACACATAGATGAAATTATTCTAACTTTTCTGGTCATGTCATAGCATTAGTTGCAGCAGTCTAACCACCAACGCTTTTTCTACTGACCGCTGAACGCAACTGTCAGTCAGTAACCAAGCGTGATTATAGTCAAACCTTTTACATTAGTGACGCTAGAAGTGATACCGTCTAGTCATTGCCGTCTTTTTCTACTGAACGAACGAGGCAACTCGCGGGCAGTAATCTACGCGAATATAGTCAGACAATCCATTCGTTTTGTAACAAACATTATTTCATTTAAACTAATGCAAGCATAAATTCAATATTTAAAACAAAAATTCCATTTCTATAGTTATTCTATAAATTGAGCATTCTGAATCTGTCCAACTATCCCTATTCATAAACACTCACTAGCATTTAAAAATAGACATCCCAAACTAAATACAAACTTTTACAAAATGCCTAACGACTCAACTGAAACTTATTTCGGTAGCGATGTCAGCCGTACACTTAGTGAGGCCATGATGACATCTTGGCCAAATGTTTTGGTGTACAGCTACGAGTTGTAATTACCCCCATTTATGACGGACAAAATTTGCCCGTAAGAGACTTCATTCAAGACATTAAAAATGGTGAATCATCCGTGCCACCTAATTGTGAAAAGCAATACCTTAAGGCAGCTCGATTGTAAGGTGCGGCAAGAGACTCTATTCATGGGAAAAATTTTTCATCCGTAAATAATTTAACAAAACATTTGGAACAGCGTTTTGCTCCTCGTAAAACCTATGCATGATATTTGCATGAGATTTCGACCATCGGGATGAATCGCGAAGAAAACGTGAGTTAATTTTTTGATCGGATAACTCTTCTAAAATCAGGAGCCAATCTCAGGGGTTCAAAGTGGGGGATCTAATATGGAGTACATGAAATCGGAAAGGTGTGTTTGAATCCGAATAAAATTGGTGGCAATTAGGTATTTGAAGTGGCTGATTTTAAATCAGAGGATGGATTCTCAATACTCAAAATAAGGGATGCAATATGGTGGACATCAAATCGGAAAGGTATGTTTGGATGTGGATGAAGTTCTTGGCAGTTTAAATTTTTGAGTGACTGATTTTAAATCTGGGGTTGGATTGTCCAAATTTTAAATTGGGGGTCTAATATAGCGTAGATGAAATCGGTAAGGCGTGTTTGGATCTGAACAAAATTGATGGCAGATTTGATTTTGGAGTGGCTGATTTCAAATATGGGATTGGATTCTCCAAATTCAAAATTGGGGTTCCAATATGGCGTACATCAAATTGGTGGCAGTTAGGTATTTGCAGTCGCTGATTTTACATCTGAGGCAGAATTCTCCAAATTCAAAATTGGGGATCCAGTATGGCGTACATGAAATCGGAAAGGCATGCTTGGATCTGGATAATATTGGTATAAGTTTGGATTTTGAAGTGGCTGATTTTAAATCTGGGGTTGGATTCTCCAACTTCAAAGTGGGGGATCTAATATGGCGTAGATGAAATCGGAAAGATGTGTTTGGATCCGAATAAAATTTGTGGCAGTTAGGAATTTGAAGTGGCTGATTTTAAATCGGAGGATGGATTCTCAAAATTCAAAATAGGAGATGCAATATGGTGGACATCAAATCGGAAAGGTATGTTTGGATCTGGATGAAGTTCTTGGCAGTTTAAATTTTTGAGTGGCTGATTTTAAATCTGGGTTTGGATTGTCCAAATTCACAATTGGGGATATAATATGGCGTACATGAAATCGAAAAGGCCTCTTTGGATCCGAATAAAATTGTTGACCTTTTGGATTTTGAAGAGGCAGATTGCAAATTCTCCAAATTCAAAATGGGATATCCAACATGGCGTACATGAAATCAGAAAGGCATGCTTGGATCTAAATAATATTGGTGGCAGTTTGGATTTTGAAGAAGCTGATTTTAAATCTGGGGTTGGATTCTCCAAATTCAAAACGGGGGATTGAGTATACTGGACATGAAATCGGACAGGCATTCCTGCTTTTGTTTCATCTTTTACTTATAATATTTCGATTTCAATTACTCAACATAGAGTTAACGTGCATGTGATTTTCATTACCTTGAGTAACTATATAATTTCTTACTTATATTTCTTATTTGACTCCCTGTGATTGTATATTAAGACTTACGAGAGGCAAGTTGCCCTCAAAAATCCTTTTAATAGTGATATATAATTTTTTTTTTAACTTCAAACAAATGCTCAAATAATCAAAAATACAGGTAACTGTCTGGTATTTCGGAACTGATAATAACTCGAATGTCCTGCCCTTTTGTATTTATATTAAATATTATATAAAAATGCGTATGTCTGTAGATTGTTATATAGTGGATTTGTATACTTGAAAATATTTATATCGACTATTTCAAAGAAAGGTCTGTTTCCTTGGAACATATACGATTTATTTTATATTCGGAATATCCTTATCATTCCTATAAATATTTATAGTTTATTTATAAGATAATGATTAATTTTAGATGTTAATTTTTTTTGTCTACTGGTCTATATCAATATTATTACAATATTGAAAAATCTTAAGATTGTGAAAAAAATGTCTCTATCTCCGATGGGATCTGAACCCACGACCTTCAGATTTCCGGTCTGATGCTCTTACCAACTGAGCTACGGAGGTACGAGAAAATTTTCTTCACAACCTCCTTACAAGCTGGATGACGATGGCATCCTTTATACTTGTAAGATTTTTCCTTTTTTCTAAACATGAATTCATATTTTTAATTGTTGATCTTAGGTTTATTGACCAGGAAATATTTAATTATTAATTTTAGATGTTAATTTTTTTTGTCTACTGGTCTTAAGATTGTGAAAAAAATGTCTCTATCTCCGCTGCGTTCAGATCTTAAGATCTTAATCTTATACAATCTTAAGATTTATCAATATGTTAATAATATTGATATAGACCAGTAGACAAACAAAATTAACACCTAAAATTAATAATAAATATTCCCTGTTCAACAAACCTAAGATCAACAATAAAAATATGATTTCATGTTTAGAAAAAGAGAAATTTTATAAGTATCAAGAATGACGTCGTCATCCAGCTTGTAAGGAGGTTGTGAAGAAAATTTTCTCATCTCTCCGTAGCTCAGTTCGTAAGAGCATCAGACCGGAAATCTGAAGGTCCTGGGTTCAGATCCCAGCGGAGATAGAGACATTTTTTTCACAATCTTAAGATTTTTCAATATTTTAATAATATTGATATAGACCAGTAGACAAAAAAAATTAACATCTAAAATTAATAATTAAATATTTCCTAGTCAATAAACCTAAGATCAACAATTAAAAATATTTATAAGATAGTTTACCACATAAATTATATTAGGGCAGGGAACAAAGAAATGTTAATGTTGAATAAAAAATATTGCATAAAGCAGTATTCAAGTTGGTTAAATCTTCTAAGAACGTCATTCAGAATGAATATTAACTTTTTTCTCTCTAACTACTTTCTTACCGTTCACTTCACTACAAAAATTACGTTAGGGCTTTGGGGAACTAAGAAAATAAGTTGGATTTACTACCTAAATCTTAATTGTTCCAATTCTTATAAGTTCAGTAAAATCAACCACATACAGGGTGATTTGTTTAACTTAAAACTTTGAAATATATCGAAAAATAGACACTCTATAAAAAAATGTTATGAATCAAAATTTAATCACTCTGAGGATTACATGCACTCATGTTAAAACCGGATCCCTCACACCGCCCCCTCGGGGTGAGGGCAAGTTCGAAATCTTAAATAGTAACCCCTATTTTTTATTTTATATTCTAATTCCTTGGATAAAAATGCGTATGATTTGTCTAAAATATTTCTCTCGTTTCGCGATAGGGGGCGCTGTAATCGACGAAATTCAATTTTTCTTAATTGTACTGTTACTGAGAATGCACGCTTACGATTCTGTAATACTCGAAATTAGTCTTAAAATAAACTACTACTTTTAGCGTAACCCAGGAACAGGGACATGGACGTAGCAGTTTTCTGTTCCCTTCGGAGTGCTTGATTAACGTAAGTACCCTCGCCTCTCACGATTCAGGATGCTTGATTAACGTGACTCCCCTCGCCTCTCACGTTTCTAGGTACTCAGGGAATCATCTTTTAATTAAAGTAAGTGCTCAAAATGATGACTTTCGGCTTCAATGCACTTATTAATCCGTAATTCAAATGAATATGCATAACGGAGAAGTGTATCTTCTTGAATTTCAGCACATTCATTTGTAATTCGGTCAATAATATTCTCACGTGTTGTTGCTTTTTCTTTGTATACTTTGTCTTTCAGATAGCCAAACAAAAAGAAATCTGGTGAAGTAAGATCTGGCGATCTTGCAGGCCAATTTATCGGACCACCTCTACCAATACAGCGACCATTGAAATCACGTTCAAGAACCTCTCGTGCTACCGCTGAATAGTGTGCCAGACAACCATCATGTTGAAACTATATGTTCTGCCGTAACACTAAGCTCAAGTCTTCAAGCAATATTGGCAGTTCATTTTCCAAAATGTCTTGATATTTTGAACCATTTAAGCTGCCTTCGATAATCTGGAAACCGATCAGTTTGTTGCCAATTATTCCACACTATACGTTGACAGTCCACGAAGCCACTGCGGATTTTCAATACTCCAGTAGTGCACATTGTGTCGATTAACTATTTCATGGTTCGTAAAAGACGACTCGTCGGGTGCGAGGAGACTAATTATCCTTCTATTTTAAAGTTAAATATATAGTTACTGTAGAAGAAGGCCTTCGAAGGGAAAGGGAGGCCCAAAATTAAAAAATAACCCTTACGTAATTTGTGGATAACCCTGTCCAAAGCTTAGGAAAACATTGATATGTGATGAAACCGTTTGCAATTAATTGTAGGCCGTGGGAACAGTTTTTGTTTCAGTGGGGAGACGCACTTCAGCACTGTACGAGGCTATCTTGCGAAAACTGTTTGAATTGTGGCCAAATTTACAATGTGGATAAAAAAATGTCATGGCCGGCTTCGAGGCAGCCGTGATAAAAACCGTATGGAATAACTGTCCGAATTGCAATTTTCACGGCTGTTGCTCCTAAACACGATAATGAAATTATTGAAGATAATGTGCCAAATTGTCAATTCGCGCGCAAAAAAATAAATTAATCCTCCCAGTCGAAGCACAATATACTATTGTCAATAAAATAATATTAGTGTAATGGTTATAGTGTAATATTAACTTTTCTACTATGTCTAACGGTCTGCCAATTAAACACAATAGTTAAAGAATGGTAAATTTGTAAGTAGTTTGTAGATCTTTAAATTACGATCATTGTTAATTACTAATAATACTCTTAATAAATGGTATTTAGTCTTTTTATTAATATTAAGTAATTTTAAGTAGTTTAAAATATGTATCTGAAGGCATTTCGCTCTGTATGGCTTATTGCATTCATCGTACAAATAACCTTTCTGAACCGCTCAACCGCCGCGCCATCTACGAAAGAAACTAAGGGACTCTCACTCAGGAATTTGGAAATTTTTGAGTATTTTTATTTTTCTATGGAGGAGAGTGGCTATCAGTGGGTCTGGTGATTTTCAAAGTTGTACTTGTGCCTTAACTTTACATAATTCATGAGGTTAAATAAAGTGAATCTTAAGTTTATACATTTAAATACATAATGAAAATGTGATACAAATAATGTTGTACAGTGCATTATACAAATTTAACGTTTTTGCGAAAAAATCAATTATTATTTCTAAAACCATCTGGTAAAAGTAATTTTTGATGAAATTACAAGCGTTCAGAGTAGTCGATTTTTAAATAAAAAAAAAAAATAACGAATTTAGTACTCACTTTACATTCATTGAACGATGAAAAATCAGAATGTGATGCTACTAGGTATTTCAAGTTTTTCAAACTTTAGGAAATAATACGCGGTTCCTAAAATGAGTTCTAACTTAACAATTATAATGCAACTATCTTTATTATCAAATAAGTGTTACATGGAAATTGCTCGGCCTACTGTTTCCTGTCCAATGTAGCCAAATTCCGTTTATAATACAGCTATTTATATTAATTTACTCATGCAAGTTTAAAAATTACATGTCCTCAGTTGCATTAGTTGAGACACTTAGCAATATTAATCGCAAGGTTTTAAACGCAGAGTATTCGCATATATTTCATTCATGACTAACGTGTCAAACAAACTGATCCACGGGGTTTTCAAGTACTTAAAAATACCCACTGTCTACAGCGACCCAGTGATAGCCTCTCTCCCCCTACAGTAACTTAAATATCATTTGCAATGACTTTGTACATAACATATTTTTCAAGCTTAATATCATGCTTAAGTGTGGTTCTCGTGCCATGATTGAACGTATGCATTACACCGAAAGGCCATAGCAGTGGATGCATGGTTACCGTGACCCCAAGACCGATTTGTTGGTAGGTAGGCAGGTTTAAAAATCTTTGATGATCCGAAAGGAGGCTTAACAGAAGTGTATAAGAGCACAATTTAGCCGGTTTAAAATATTAAAGTTATTAGCCATTAACATTTTTTGTTGAATTTTAATCATCAAATAGATCTCTAAAATATAAGGTGAAGTTAATAAAAGTCATTTCCGCAGTATATACTCTCAAAATGATAAGTTTTTGACTTATGTATACAGTTGTGCAGAACGAAATTTTTTTCAAATATACTTAAAATTAAATTCAAAGTTATATGTAAACAGTACATAAATAGGCATATGAAGTATGTCAAAAAATGGTTTGCGGAGACAAAGAAGTAAGAGAATTATTTTCTAAAACAGCTTTTAATTTGTTGAATTACGAAGATTACTTTTGCTACGTCTTTTTGTCTGGTCTAACTTTAGTCATTGAACAACTCGATTGAATTTTTTTTCTAATTCTGCGTCTCAATTTTGGGCCACTACCCGAATCAAAATAAACCCAGATTTTTGCTGTCAACGCTTGGGGACAAGGCAAGACAATCATGCTTGGCTTGCACGAGGCTTTCTGTTTCAGTAGAATGATTTGAGACTTACCCGCACTTTGTAATAGGATGGTAATATATTTTAAAAATTCGTCCAATATTCAAAAATAAAATTGAATATTTCTATTGGAGTTACTGACATTGGTGATTGAAGATGAAGAGATAAGGTTGGAGAGATTGAAGGACGGCTATATTGTGGGAGAATTCATTAAGAAAACTGATGTGGCCCGTGATGCAAAGATTATAAATGCGCTAAAAAATGGAAAACGGAGGGTAATCTGTAGTGTTTAAAAATAATTAACCATATTAAGGCATCTAAGCAGCAAATACTGCTGTGCTAAAAAAAAAATGACCAGATATTTTTCTGTAAAAGAAGATTTTAATATCAACAAACTTTTTAGAAAAAGTTTAATTAACCGTACTTCTTGCTTCGTAAAAGTAGTCCAATGTAGCCCTATCCGAATCTTTCAAAAAATATCTGTAAATATATCATTCAAAGTGGTAACAGTGGTAACAGTTTAACACTATCCCTTATGTGCTCGTATGAGATAGTGATATTTATTATTTAAATATTTTTCTTTGATAATAATTAAGTAATGTTACGTGTTAAAAATTAAATATAATCATTTAGTAAACGATTTTGCGAACTGAAGAGGAAAAGGCGATTCTGGTGAAAGATTGCGTTTTAAAACGTATAGGATCCTTCCGGGTTATGGCATATGTATATTGTTCACCTTTTTACAATTAAAAAATGTGAATGAACTTTTGCAGTAAGAAATAAATATTCACAGTCTATGTTAAAGAGAAAAAATTTAGCACATAACAAAAGTAAAAAAAAATTACGTAACGTAAATTCTTTCTTACGAGCAAATGAAATTATGTTCTATTCTGTGGAGCAGGCATCGCAGATTAGAAGTAAAAAATTTTGAGTGCTCGTAAAAATTTTAATTCTGTTTCGTTATTTAAAGTATAACGAGTAACCATTTAGTTTTCTTGGTAAAATTTATACGTTATATTATCACCTTCTGGATTTCGAAATAGGATGCAGACTTCAAAAATATTTAATAATATTTCGAAAGATTATTTTAGTAGATTTCTCAAAGGTTTAAAAAATTTGAAATATTTCAGAAATTTCACACAGGTTTTAAAGGTTTTCAATGAATTTGTCAAAGTTTTCAAGGATTTCACAAAGATTTAATTTTTTATTTTAACTTCCGATTTCAAAAAACAAAATATTAAAAAATATTACAGAGGATTTCAAAGATTCCAACCGATTTCAAAGATTTTAAAGATATTCCGAATATTTCACAAAGATTTGGGATGACTAAAAAATCCCCAAAAATAATGGTTTTTTTCCTCATCAGGCGATAGCGAACATTTTTACATTCTAGAAAACCAGGGGTGAAGCGTAGGGGGCAGCGAGGGTGGTGACAGCCCCCCAAATGATCGTGCCGAGTCGGCATTCTCGGCATTTTCGGTTAATTTGACTATAAAGTCTGAATACTCGGCAAGAAAAAACCGCAGAATGTTGAGTCAAAGCCATAAACATTTTTAAACATTATACTTATAAAACGATGTTAGTTTGATTTTCATTCAAAATTGTTTGTCTTCTCAATGGCAGAATATTTGTGAAAAAGCAGGAAAAATGACCCACAACTTCCACTACGTCGACTTTGAAGTCCTCCACACGTTCAACAATTGTTACCAGAAATTTCAAAAAATCATGTGGCCAGTCGCCACAGTACTACCCCCCCCCCCCCAATGAGAGTGTCGATCGGAATGGACGATACTGCTATGGAGTTAATATAACAAATTTAAATGTTATACTGGCACAGTGATCGCAGCAACGCGATATGATGATCATAGTTCGGATAACCATCATTCAATTTTAGGTAAGTATGTGGCGCGATCGAAGCCGTTGCTTAAACTAAATGTTACATGACACGCTTTAACTCTGATTGAGGTACGTGGTTATAAAATAATTATGCATTTGATGAGCATATGCGTAATAGCTAGAGAGTTGGCTGAACTTATTTACCCAATAGTAATGGTAATGCTAATAGTGAGTAATATTTAGTAATATTTTTTTACATGATTACGTGGCGAAAGATACTTTCTTTTTGCGCGCGTAGGTTTTTATTGGAGGAATCCAATTGTTTAAACTATCTAACGTAGTAGGACTTATATTTGTTGCAGTCATTTCGTTTGTATTTATCGCTACGGGGTTAGTGATATCGTCCCGAAGAAAATATGCGGGTTTTACATTTTCCACGGATACTTGACGTGCCGATCCGTTGACTTCGATTTTAAAAATGCGATCAGAAGTTCAACTGATCACTTTATGTGGACCGGTGTACGGACGTTCGAGAGATTTTTTCCCTGTTCCTACTCGAAGGAACACATGTGAGCATGATTTTAGGTCTTTATGTAAAAATGCTCGTTTTTTGCAATGATATCCGACCGGTACTGGTTTGCTAGATCGCATGTGCTCGCGAAATTCTTCTAAAAACATTTAAGGATTTGGAGTCAAATTATCTGGAAAGACGAACTTCCCAGGTATGCGCAAGGTGATACCGTACAGAAATTCAGCGGGAGACGAACCAAAGTCCATGACATTTGATCTTAGTCCAAGCAAAATCGTTGATAGGCATCTCGACTATTCCGGGTTTGCGTGACACATGTTCGCGGCTTTTAAGCAACGGTGCCACCTCTCAATCATGCCGTTGGACGATAAGTGGTAGGCCGTTGTAGCCGCAGTGCCTTGTAAAGCTGTGACTCAAATTGACTACCTTGATCGGTTGGCAGTGTCTCGGGAGCTCCATAGCGACAAGAACCCAATAGTCTACAAAGGCTCGACACAATGTCAGTGCCTCGATGTCTTTGAGCGTTACGGCTTCTGGCCATCTTGGAAAACGGTCTATCTTTGTCAAGCAGTATCTGAAACTGTTACTGTCGGGCAGCGGACCCACGATGTCCATGTGCACGTGCTTAAAGCGTCCATCTGGAGCTACGAATTAAGCGGGAGCTAGATGGTTATGCCGCGATACTTTTAATAGTTGACTGTCGGAACACGTCTTGCACCATACGGTGATATATCTACGCATTCTAGGTCGAACGTACCCCTTGCAAATGATTCGATCCGTGACTTTCGCGCCGGGGTGGGCCGGGTATTGGAAAAGTTTAAATACCTTTTCTCTGAGAGAGGCTGGTATGTATGGACGAACTGTTTCGCCTGTCAGGTCACAAAACAAATAGCTTTTACCAGAGTCCCACTTGATTTTGCAAAAGTTTAGTGAAAAGTCTGGCGAGTCGACTAGGCTTTTGAGTTCTTGGTCGTTCTTTTGCGCTTCGGCGAGTTCGCTTAAGCTCCACTCAGTAGGCAACTTAATTGCCTCTACACGGGATAGAGAGTCGGTGACAACTTTCTCGACCCCAGGAAGATGCTCGAGCTTTATGACAAATTGAGAGGTGAACGTTAGTTGCCGTTGTTGGCGAGGGGAGGCTTTTTCTGAGCGCTGCACGAAAGCGTATGTTACAGGTTTGTGGTCGGTGACCACTTTGAAGTTCTGGCCTTCAAGGAAATGCCTAAAATATTTTATAGACGTCGTATTCTCTGTAGCCACGCTGCGCTGGTGTGAATTTCTTCGCGAAAAAAGCCACAGGTTTCCAAAGACCTTCAATTCTTTTCTCGAGTGCAGCTCCCATACCGGTGTCAAATGCGTCCGTAACGAGACGTGTCTCGGCATCGATGACAGGGTGTGAAAGTAGAGTTGCGTTGGCAAGATCCTGCTCGACGCGATTCCCCCAGGTAACGATGTAAGGGTGCTTGAACGTCGGCGGCGTGTTGCAAATTGCGTCGGTAAAAGTTTGCTAACCCTAGGAACCTACGAAGTTCTACAACCGTATGAGGAGACACAGAGAATACTCTTTGAGCCGCTGAAAGACAATTTTCAGATACTCGGCATGCTCCTCGTGACTTGAGGAAGCGACAAGGATGTCGTCTATGTAGGCATACACGAAGTCGAGATCTCACAACGCCCGGAAAATATATCTTTGGAACGATTGACCGGCGTTTGTAAGATCAAAGGTAGTGACGAGGTACTCAAACAAACCAAATGGAGTTATTACAGCTGTCTTTGGAATGTCCTCTGACGCAATTGGTATTTTTTGGTATGCCATCGCGAGATCAAGCTTGGAAAACACCGATTTTCCGTAAAGCTGAGCCGAGAAATCATGGATTGAATTTTATCCGGGATTGTTACAGCGTTAAGTCGACGATAATCGCCACATATCCTCGATTCGCCATCCTTTTTCCGATTCATATAAATAGACGAAGCCGACTGGCTGCTAGAAGGGCGACAGGTACCACCTTTGACCATCTGGGCGAATTCATTTTTCGCTACCGCTAGTTTGTCCAGAGGCAAACGCCTAGCCCGCTCCGAGGTCGGGGGACATGTGGTGAGGATGTGGTGTTGCACATCGCGTGCCACGGACTCGGATCTCTGAGATGCTCTCGTTATTTCCGAAAATTCAGCAAGGATTTCTGAGTGGGGTCGAGACCGATCTAGAAAGCTCACCTCAAAAATACTCGCGTTTTGCAGAAAACCGGCGGTGGTGAGACCAGTAGTGGTATCGTCCACACAGGACTTGTGGAGAAATGGAAGGACGTAGTAATGTGCTAGGAAGTCGGCACCGATAATTGGGTAGGGAACCTCGGCTACGCAGAAGTTCCATGGGATATCAAGCCGTCGTTGAGATGTTTTCGATTTTTTTTATCGGCCGGATATAACAACAGGTTGGAGCCCGTTTCTATTAGTAAGAGAAGACCTGAGTTACGATCGCGGATATGGAGATATTTAGCATTTGTGCCTGAGCCGACGGTCTCCACGTGAGAAGGCTTGGTTAGTTTTCCATATTCGATTTCTGTACCCATGAGCACGAATGTTTGCAGCTTTTTGCTTTGTTGCCGAACCTCTTATGATAAAAGCAGAACTTTTTACTTTCTCTGTCCTGAGATTGAGTTTGGCATCCGCTAAGCAAGTTAGAGTTTGTAAATCGGCCTTTTCATTACCCGCTAGAATTGCTGTGACATGCTTTGGGAGATTGACCATGAATATAGTCTTCATGACATCATCAATGCAACCGCCGTCTTTGTAACTGCGTGAACAATTTAAGAGGACGGAAGGTTTTCCTTCAAAGGACACCTCGCCCTTTAGGAGTTGACGAAGACGGGTCTCGGCGGATTAGGCGAATCTGGAAACAATTCGGGTTTTGATTTGGCTGTAAATGTCCGCAGGAGCCGGCGAGGCTGTCAGGATGTCACTAACATGGGCAATGACGTCGCTATCGAGATTTGAAACTAGGCAGTCGCCCATTGTGGCTTCATCTGTCAGTCGTGCGCGGCGACAAGATGCCTCGACTTGCATAAACCATAAAGATGGGTCGTTACGAAAGAACAGTGGGATTTTAGTAATTCGGTAAGAATCGACGCGTTCGCGCAGGTTACCGCCTAATTGCGCGGTTCGTGGATTGAGCTTCGAGGATTGTGGCCCTCGTAATATTTTTGCCGGAACATTAATCCGTGAGATCCAACTCGGACCCGAATTATTCTGACGCCATCCCACGTTTTCGACGTATCACGTCGGGGTCATCATATTGTAGGGTTTCAGGTATCAAAAATTATTATCAGGCAGCCTGCATCCACATTAGTAAACGTGGTGAGATAAGTAAGAATTAACAAAGAATATAAACTTTATTATTTAGGCAGTACATTGAGCGTACTGAGAGACATGTGTCCATAAGGAACGATGGCGACGGACTAACTTCCGGCAAGTATGAACTTAGAAAACTTAAAGAACTAACTTAGATTTCTACTTAGATGCAGGGATGGGGTGCGGGGTAGATCTGGGTGTTGTGCATTTTTGCGACACGATCGATGAGGCCTACTTCATAGACCTTTCCACTTATCTATTGCAGAATAGTGAAGGATCTATTGCATAGTGGGGCTAGGGCGTTTTTCGTTCAGTCCGCCCCTGGAACTGTCAGTGGGTGCGGGCGATTTTCGGATAGTCCATTCACCAGGACGTTTGAAGTTAGCTCCGAAAAGAGCTTCTCTGGGAGCGAGCCCAGTTGCAATGTTGCGCCAACTGCGAGTGTTATAAAGAATCTCGGGAATGTGGAGATCCCAGTCCTTGTGTGGACGCAGGGTTAGGCGTAACCCTTTTTTAGATCTTGGTTACGGTGTTCAATTGGATTGGCTCTGGGATGGTAAGTGGGGGTGGTCTAGCAGAAGGTGGAATATTTTTGTCAAGCTTTGAGCCAATTTTTTCCCGTAAATTGGTTATCGGTATGTGGGGCTCTGGGATAAACGTAACGACGGAAAACCTCGCGTTCTACTGTGCCGATAATCTGGACGGTTTTAGCGTTACTATGGGGAAAGGCAGCTATCCATTTTAAAAAAAGGCCGGTTACTACAATAAGGCAAGTGTGATGATAGAATAATATATGCTCTCTAGGGTTTCGATTATTATGAATATTGTGATTAATAAACAAGGAAAATCGAATCGTCCCCATGGAACTTACTCTAGTAAATTTAATTATTTATTGCAAATGAAATTGGCATTTTGCAATAATAGTATAACGGATGCCAAACATACCAAACAACACTTCGTACAATAAAAATCCATCGCGAAAAAACCGGCATACGTCTAGCGTGGATCTTAAGGATCGGCATATGCCCTTATTAGCCCTTATTCGAAGAATCGCTTAAAGCACAGTATAACACTCGTAATGTTAATAAATTAATTCCATTTAGTCGACATATTCCAAAACGAGTAAAAGACTATTTTAGAAAGGATATCAAATTTCTTACGCATAAGAGATTGAAAGTTATTGTACGTCGTAATTCTAATGTGAGATTTAATGTAGAGGAATTGCATGACAAAGAAGTATTAACTAAAGTGGCTCTGATTCTTCGACGTCACTTGCGAAACTGTGAAGTTAAGAAGCTTGGTAAAAATATAAGTGTAGCTGACTTATTACAAGGAGAGTGTGAAATTCCTCAAAAAGTCCTTGATTTTTTTATTACTTTGATTGGAGGCGTTCGTAAAAAAACAGTTACGTCTCAGAAAACGATCATATATTCAAATTCTCTTACTTCTGGTCTTGTATTCGTAGTCACGCGTGGCAATGTGTTGCCAAGAAAACACATCGTTTTGGGTAGTGCAATTAAAAGCTTGTCTATTAGCCACAAATGTCTGAAAATTCTTGATTGTTTTCGACATACGGCATGCTACAATACAATCGTTGTATTGGAAACCGAAACTACATATAGTGCATCTGAACGATCCACAGAGTGCCCACCTGAAATTTTTTTGAAAAAGGGCCTTTCAACAAATGCTTCTTATGATAATTTGCATAGGTTTACTGAATCTGATCAGGGCAAAGTTACTTTGAACAATACAGTAGATATCGTATTTCAAGACATAGTCGACGAAGAAGATGGAACGCACAACAACGACGACAGTCACTTAAATGATCGAGACTGCTGTGCAAGGCAAGAATGAGCATTTCACGTCTAATAGCGAAGTGATGAAGACGATCGAGGCCAAAATGACTCACCGCCATCGACAGACCCGGAAACTACGAATGGGCGGCGAAGGAAAAGTTTCAAAGCTATCCTACCGGATATACAACCTTATTATAAAAAGCAAAAAATAGAACAAACACTATTTACCTTTTGACTCTCCTTTACGCTGCATTATCCCAGAAAATTTGGATGCGATAAAAAAATTAGACTTATCTTCGCTTTTATCTTACATTTGTCTTAAAGACACACCCATGTGGGTAGCTTACAATACAAAAATTGTTCCTGACACAAGCAAACGTCAGAAAATTGCTTATTTGCCACCACTCAATAAATCACCTACTGATCACCATTGAGAATCGCAGCTGAGTGTAAGCAAGAATATGCTCAAGTTACTCACGATTTAGGAATACCGAAAATTGCTTACCCAATCAAAAGTACTGAGTATGAAGAAAGGAAAAAGTTATTTATTCATATAGGGGCTTTTCACATAGAGATGGTTCACTTCAGAGCTACCGGCACCTTTACTGATGGCTGTGGACTGACAGCTGTGATTTTAATAAGTGTAAACGATTACATGTACGCGTAGCCTTAGCTTTACAAATGCAACAGTTTGACTTCTTTTTGCAAACAAAAGCTATTCATCTGACTGAAAATGTTAAACAAATTTTTCACTAACACAACAGAAATGTCACTAACAATTGAG
This sequence comes from Druon quercuslanigerum, assembly GCA_010014905.2. Taxonomy (NCBI): domain Eukaryota; kingdom Metazoa; phylum Arthropoda; class Insecta; order Hymenoptera; family Cynipidae; genus Druon; species Druon quercuslanigerum. The sequence continues at coordinate 16,617 of JAAAKG020070649.1, forward strand.
AATGAAGATGTATTAACTATTATGAACGAATATAGTGAATTTGAAGAAGTATTTAAAGGAACTTACGGCAAAACTCCACAGTATCATGCTATGTACATACAATGGTGAACATGGTATTAGGACTGCTGACTTGAATATACTTTTCTATGCCATGGAAAAAATCAACTGCTTATTTTTCACATTCAATCATATAAATTATGCGAAATTGCTACTATGGTACCATAATCCAATATTGGCAGTTGATGAAACACATCCTGGATTAAAAAACGATTTTCTCAAAGGCTGTTTCAGTATGTTGAATATATATTTTTCTTGTCTTTGTCTATCGTTCCAATTAATAATTTTTTTAATTTATCGTTTTATTCTTATATGACTAGGTTTGATAACTACTGCAAAACCATTTTTCAAGAAAGCCAGTTGATTTGAGATTGGAAAAAACTATAAATGCTGATGCTGGTAGAAAATATAACGGTTTTACGTTCTTGGCAAACTCCATCGATGCTCGACAAAGATGAAGCATAAATCACGGTATACGGTGTACTTTAATAATAGCTGCTCTCGAAGATTGTAATTTATCGAGTAAACAAGAGACAACCAACGATTTACGTCCACCACGAAGTAATAGTAAGGAGCAGAAACTCCGTAAGTGGGGGTAGGACAAAAACCCCTCCAAGAATTATGACGAAGCGTAAGAACGTTTCTACATTTTT
>JAAAKG020070660.1:0-17326 GCA_010014905.2 Druon quercuslanigerum
ACTTTTCAAGTTTTAAATAGATATTCAGACAAATATTATATTATTATATATTATTATTGTTATTTATTGTAATGATTTAAAATTCATACAATAATTTTCAAAATTTTTAAATTTTTAAATAATTTGAAGAAATAAAATTTCATTATTGTATTTGTAATCAATAAATCATGTTTATAAAAAATTGTAATTATTTATATTCGGTAATATTAATAACTCTCCGGAATTTTATTATTCAGGAATTTTCCAATGGATTATTTTTTTTTTTTGCAATTTTTTCATTCGTGAATTTTATTATTCGGGAATTTAGAAAAATTCCAGAATTTTATTTTTCGGGATTTTGCAGTCATCCCAAAAATTTTAATTGTTCAAAGCTGTTACCAATTAAGCGCGGAACAATAATTTGAATTAATTAATTAATTAACTTCATCATTAAAATTAGTGAATAATCACATCTCTCTTTGTTAATCTAAAATCTTGGAAACATCCTAAAATTGTTACTACATTCCACATCTTCTATAAATCACAATAAATTGTACCGTACTTGTAGTTAGTTTTCATGATGTATAGAATGATTAGGTTAATGATAAATCTCGACACATTGCTATTGATCATGCAAATGGCCAGAACTGCACTATACGTTATTGATGTGGATAATAAAGCTTGGAAACCGATCATTACGAGGCATACCGCAAAATGGATTAATATCTTCCGTCTCCATTAAAATCATTGCCACTCTAAAATTTTCAAAAGCGCTATCAGAAAACTGAAGTTAATAAAATAATTACAATTATTTTATTTATAATAGCTGGTGCTTCGCGTTTAATCGCTTATAAATTTGAATTCAAAAAATTCAAATTATTGATGTTATTTCGTCAACCAGGGTCATTAATTAATTTCTGATCTTAAATTTTTAGTTGCTACTGGTCTAATTATTTTTTGGAAAGACGAAAAAAAAACTATGTTGGCCCGGATTTGAACCGGGAACGCCACTATTCCTGATTAGAGCTTTAACTCATTACGCCACTGCCTGGATCTTCACTCGGAAATGGTGACGTTCCCGGTTCAAATCCCAGCCGAGGTACAATTTTTCTCATTTCATCAAAAAAATTTGGACTAGTAAATTATTTTTTAATCTTTAATCTAAATTATTTAAAAATTTGTTACGTTTAGTTGGTTTAGAAATTGTCACCAAATATTTAATGGTAAACATGATGCAGACTTGCGCTATTTTGTAGTAATCGGAGAAGCAAAAAAGGATTCACCGTGGTTCCAGTGGCGTAATTTGTTGGCACTCCAGTTATATATAGTAGCGTTCCGGGTTCGAATCCGACCAGAGCTATATTTTTTTTCGTATCTCCAAAATAATTTTGGACCTGTAGTCAGCTAAAATTCATCATTAGAAATAATTTTGATTTTGTTAATAGGAATTTTAATCTTTTTTTAAAGAAAAGTTTAAGGAATAAGTTCAGTTTAATTTAAATATTCAAGACGTTTCAACTAACTTCTACTTATTTTTAATATTTTTTTTTCATTTTTAAAGAAAATATTTAGAAAAGTTCAAACAAATTTTGAAGAATTTCATAGGATCTTCCAAGATTTTAAGGGATTTTAAGGCATTTCAGGGAGTTCCACAAGATTTTCAATTTTATAAATATTAATCTGAAAAATTAATTTTTAAATCTTAAATATTTAGTATGTACAAAAACGATGAGATCTTTAGAAATGCCGAAAAAATAACATTTTTTTCTATAATATTCAGTTTCCAACTAGATAAAGCTCAAAAGGAAAATTCCAACCATAAAAGGGACAAATTTTCAACAAATGAATAACATAAAAAATGAAAATTGATAAAGTTTGATTAAACAGTTTTCATTTGCAACCGGGAAGTTTTAAATTTCAAACAAAAGGGATCAGTTTTCTACCAAACTGAAAATATATAATTTTTTAGTAAAAAGTAAATTTAAAAATAAAATTGTCAAAACAATAATAAGGTTTTTAAAAAAACAGATAAACCTTTAAATAACAAGTCGATCTTTTAGCCAAAAACCTTCAAATATACTTCAATAAAAGTAAAATTTACAAAAAAATTGAATTTTTAACGAAATAATTAAATTTGTAACCAAAAAAGTAAATTTTGTAATAATATAATGAATCTTCAATAATTAAATTTGCAACCAAACAATTGCTTCTTTGGGGAATAAACATTTCTGCTCACTCCATAAAAAAGGCAAATTTTCAACAAAGAAAGATTTTTCAGTAAAATAGGAAAAACATTTAAACGGTTTGTGAAATTTTTAACAAGACACTTAATTTTAGACAAAGCAATTGAATTTCTAAACAAAATTTATTTAATTAAAATAAATAAAATTAAATTAAAATAATTTATTGAATTTTCTTCAAAATAATTTATCAATTGAGTTTCTGCTAAAAGAGATCAATTTTCAACTAAAAAAATGAATCTTCAACAACGACAAAAAATTAATGTGAGAAAATATTATAAATATAATGCTTCTGAATTAATAAAATTTCTGACAATTTAAAATTTCCGAAAATTAAAAATTGTAATATTAATTAAAAATTGAATCGTTTCATATAGAAAGTCTTTATCTGCTCAAACTTATACTATGAAAGTAACAATTTTGATTATTCCATTTTTTAAACTTTTAATTTGTTAATTAATTTAATTAAATTTTCTCTATAAATAGAAAATTACCGAAAACTTAGAGTGCCTAAATATAATAATTCCTGATGAATACAAATTCTTATAAAATTCCTGACTCGAAAATTTAGGAAAATAAAATATTTGAAGTAAGGTTTCCCGGAATTGCAAAATTACAAGCAACTTAAAATTTTAAAATTTTCGACACTTTATAATTCACAAAAAAAAAATTACGCAAAAGGAAAATTCCGAAAATATTAGGTTGTCGAACATTCAAATTTGATTACTTTCGGCAATTGATAATTCCTGAAATAAAATTGACGACATAAAATATCCGATCCTGCAAAATTTCCGGAATTGGAAAAGGTTTGAATTATATAATTTATGAATGTGAATGCTCAAATTTATGACAGTTAAATTACTTTCAAACTGAAATAATCATTACAATTTTGAATGTTAAATTTTTTGCAATAATAATTTGTGAATTAATTTTATCCGATTTTAGAAAATTTCGAAATTCACGAAGAAGAAAATTAGAATAAAAAGAGAATTCCTGAAATTAAATAATCGGCAGTCATTCAAAATTTCTTAATTGGAAAATTTCCGACAGTTCAGAATATTAGCGATTTTAAGAATGTCCGAAAATTGGTAATTTTCGAAATAAAATTGGCGGCAGTTTTTGAAAAAGGTAAATTTTAAGCTGTTAAAAGTTCATGGTACTTAATTTTAGATTTGAACAAAATAATTTTGATTATTCCTTTTTTAATCATTGTAATTTGTAACTAAAATTTAAATTGTATATCACAAAAAGCAAAAGTCCTAAGATTCTTAAATTTATAAAAAATACGTTTAAATTAAATTTTCCCAAAATTATTAAATCATAGAAAATTTAAAATTTCCGAACTGGAAAATTCCTGGCAGGAAAAAAATTATTCAAAAAATAAAATTACTGAGAATATAAAATTATTGACTAAATAAAATTCATAAATTCTAAAATTCCTGGAAATTTATAGTATTAACGATTAAAAAAGTTTTCGACAATAGCCTATTGCCGAATAATAAATTTTTCAACAGAACTTTTAAATTAAATTTTTTGACAAAGAAAGAAATGTTTATTCTTCCAGTTTTTACAATTTAAATTTTGAAATGAAAGTGACCTAACTAAAAAATCCGGAAAAATAAAGCATAGGTTGTAAATTTTTATTAAAAAAAAATTTCCGTTATACGAAAATTTAGCCAATTTGAAACTCATCAATTGGAAGAATTATGAATACTAAAATTCCCCAGAGTCGTCGTACCAAAAGGAACAATTTATAGCATTTTCATTTTTATCAAACTACGTAACAAAAATTTTTCCCATGTTGTCACCTATCGTTTTTCAGCATTTTCAGTCAGTTACTACAAATTGACGTTTCGATTGAAGAGTGGAATGTTGAAAGTGCCATCGACGCTGAAAATAAAACGTTCGAGTATCACAAACAGCCACGCACAAGTTTCTCAAAAAGTTTCTGCTCGATTGACTTTTAGAGGACCCTGCAAGTACCTCTACTGTATCGCAACAGTCGCTTTCCGTGGATACATAAATTCTGTAAATCTAATAACCCGGAGAGCCAAAACTGCGAAATTTAAAGTTCGAGGAACCCTCGAAATTCCCATGCGAGGAAATAAACCAATACTCGCAATTTTTTCTGGGATCTAAATTAATATCTTTCCTCAACGAAGTTTATTTTAAAATTAAATTAATATATCCTGTTTTTATTTTCTTTGAAATCAAATAAATTGTTTAAAGTCAGCCGGTAAAAAAGTAAATTGGTAATTTTCTATATTATCATATTATCATAGGTCGCTAAGGTAGGGTCTCATGTTTCCAAAGGTCAATAATGTACGGGTTTATGTTACAATCAGTTGGTAAACAGAGAGATCGGTAATTTTGTGTATCGTGATTTTAACCTGTGTCGGTAATGCAGAGAGAGAGAGAGAGAGAGGGAGAGAGAGAGAAAGAGATTTTACCATCTTTCGGTTAAAACAGGTTGATCGGTAATTTTTTATATCATACTTTTACCGTCTTTCGATAAGTTAGGGAGGCCAGGTAAGGTAAGGTAAGGTAGCGACTCATTTTCCCTTGTGCCAATAAGATAGGAAGTCCTTTTACCATCAGGTGGTAAATAGAGAGATCGGTAATTTTTTAAGTCCTGATTTCACCCTGGGTCGGTAATGCAGCGAGAGATGTTACCATCGGTCGTAAAACTGATTAATCGATAATTTTTTATATTGTTCTTTTACCGTATGCCGGTAAGGTAGAAAGTCCTGTTTCCATGGTTCATTAATGTAGGTATTCACGTTACCACCAGTCGGTAAACAGGGCGATCGGTAAATTTTTGTGTCGATATTTTACGTTGTGTCGATAATGTAAATGTGATAAATTATATGTCAACCAAAAAAGATTTCAATTAAAAATCTAAAAAAGTTTAATTAAACAAAAAAAAATTAACAAAATAGTTGAATCTTTAACCAAAAACGACTAATTTGAACCAAAACACAAATTTTCAGGAAAGTGTTCATTTCTAAAGTAAAAAAAGATCAATTCTTGACGATAAATTTATGAGTTTATATATCAATAAAAACGGTTTAAAAAAAATAAAAAATAGTTCAATTCAACGATGAAAAAGAATTTTCGCGAAAATCGTTAAACCATCAAACAAAAACTTTCAAATCAAAAAGAGGAATTTTCTACAAGAATGTCTTATTTTCCACTAAAAAAGATTTTTCAGTCCAAAAATAAAAAATGAATTGCAACTAAATTGTCGAATCTTAGATAAAAAAAACAAAGTTTCTGGGAAAAAATTCATTACCCAAGAAAGAAAAATTTTCAATCTAATAGCTCAATGTTTAACAAAACAGTTAAATTTTCGGCAAAAAAATAACCTTTTAAGAAAAAAATTAAATTTTTATGCAAGAAATATAAATTCTCAACGAAAATGTATTGTTTCTGTACTATAAAATCTTTTTTAACAAAAATGTTGAATTTTTAACCAAATAATTCTATTTTAACCCTAATACATGCATTTTTGACCCAAAAAAATACGGATTCAGAAAATAGTTAAAGTTTTAGCCAAAAAATAATATCTAGATAAAATGTAATATTTTATATAACAATTCAAAAATATTGCTATTTTTATAAAAAATAGTTAATCCAGAGCAAAAAAAAATTTTTTAGTAGTAACCAACCATTTGAAATTTTAACTAGAAATGATCAAATTTCTCATAAGATAGATCATTTTTCAAACAAAAGGGACCAATTTTAAACAAAAGCTTAGAATTGTACAACAGGAGAGAAAACAATTTTATTCTATCTAAATACTTTAACTTATAAAAAAAATAAATAAAACAATTTTTAAATAAAAAAGATGAATTTGCATTCGAAAAGGATAAATTTCGACTAAGCAGATGAATTTTTAACTAAATAATAGCATTTCAAAGAAAAATGAGAAAGGGGAAATGGGGCAGTTTTTTTAAACATGGAAATTCATAGAAGTGATGTTAAAAGTGATGTTAAGTCTACTATTATATTTTTTATTTTGATTGCATGTTAATTAAAATTAATACATAATTTAAAAGTGGATTTAAACAATTTTAATTATTTTTCCCTTACAAATTTTATTATTTTTGAAAAATAAATAGTTTAGTTAGAAAGTTATTCCATTCGGTGAAAAATTCAACTGCTTGCAAATCTAAGAGTTTTGTTAAAATTTTTTCATTTCTTAAATGAAAATTCTTTTTTGATTAATATTTCAAATATTTTTTTAAAAATTTGTCTGTCTGATTAAAAAATTCATCTTTTTATTTATAAATTTAATCTTTCGTTGTTTTTTTATCAATTCAAACGCCGTTATTTTGAAAAAAGAATATTTTTTGATAGATATATCAACTTTTCTATTTTTTGATCATAGCTTAGCTTTTTTGGTTAACCTAATACTTTAATTTTCTAAGAAATTGTTCCTTTTAAAAATCAAATAGACTGATTTTCTACCCAAAAAAAAACTCCTATCAAAAAATATTTTAATCATAAATTAAAAACAGTTTAACTCCTTAAAATAAACACAAAAGTTTACTCCAACAGTTCAACTTATAACCAAAAAATATAAAATTTCTACCAAAAGAGATGAACTTTCAACCACGTAAAACATTTAATGAAAAAAAGGAAAAATATTTGAAACAAAATTTTGAGATTTCTAACAAAATGATATAATTTTCAAACCTAAAAACATGAATTTAACAAAAAGTTCATTTGTGTCCTTTTTCCATAAATTTAATTTTTTTATATTTAGTGCAGATGTAATTTAGGTGAAAAATGTTGTTAAATCAAATGCTTTTGTATTTTGTGTCCTTTTTCTAAAAACTTTATTTTTTAGATTTAATATATTTTTATAACCAGAGTTTATAACAAACTTGTATATATTTTTTAGTTGAAAACGTTTAATTTCGTTTTTCTCGTGTATTGTTTTTTAAAAAATTTATTTAAAAAATTTTTAATCGAATTTTTTACGATTGAAATAAAATCTACTCGTCTTATCTAACAATAAAAAATATAAAAAAATTTATAGATTTTTTTGGGCTGAAGAACTTTAGTCTAGTAATTTTAGTTTGTATCTTGTCTTGTTTTTCGAAAAATTTAATTTTTTAATTTTGCATGCTATTTTTTGTGATTGAAAAAAAACAAAGTGCCCTGTCAAAATTATTCCTGCCAAATTTGAATGAGTTTTCGCTATTTTTTGGAACTTTTGTGAATTTATTTTTGTATAACCTGCGTCGTTGGTCAGAAACTTGAATTATTTCATGTTCAAAATTTTAATTTTGTTTTTCTTCTTTTTACTTTTTTTTATACCACGCGTTGTTTGGCTTAAAATTTTCATTTTGATTTATGTTCTTTTTTTTTATTTTGAAAAAGCTGTAACTCTGGTAATTTTTGTTTAAATAGAAAAATTCATTAATATATGTATAGTATTCGAGTTTCCGAGTACTATAAGTAGACATGCATAGAATTTTAAACTTTAAAAAAAAAAGTCTTATATATTTAGAAAATTAGGGTTTAAATTGAAATAACAAGAATTGAAAATAATTTATTCATAAAAGTATTTTTTAAATCGTGGTCACTCTTGATACAAAAAATAATTTTAAAAAACCTAAAAATAGAAAATATTTTATTTTGAATTGGAAGGCAAATGAAAAAATTTTTAAAATGAAGACCCCGGCTCTGTGAAATTCACAAAAAATGATATATTCGAAAAACTTTAAAATTATTTATTTTGTTAAAATTTAATATATTTTCCTAAAAAGTGATATTTTGGGGTCGAGAATCTAATTTTTTGTTAAAAAATTATCTTTTTGGATAGAAAATCTGCCCTTTTGTTTATAAAAATTTATATTCAGGTTCAAAATTTATCTTTGTTATCTAAAAATTCTCATGTTTGTTGTTAAATGTTAATTATTATTTTTATTAAAAAGCTCTACTTTTATATGTATTTTTGTTCCAGAATTTATTTTAAAAACTCGTTTCTTATGGAAAATTTATCCTGTTAAATTGAACATTTATCTTAGATTCAACAATTATTTTTAAAAGTAATCTTTTGTGTTTCAAAATTCAATTTCTCTGTTAAAATTATTTTGTAATTGTTTGTAATTTTAATTTTATTTTTTATTTATAGCTATAAATTCATCTTTTTTAGCCTAAGGTAATTTTAAGGTTAAAAATTAAATTACTTTATTCAAAACTGATCTATTTTGTTTAAAAAATATTCTTTTTGGTCAAAGATCGAAATTTAGTATTCAAAATTTCTCTTTTAGAACAAAAAAATTATTGTTTGAATTAAAAATTCAACTTCTCGTGGATAATATATTTTTTTTTTGAAAGAGAAACAAGCTAATTTTGTTTATCCCGAGTCTGTGAAATTTACAAAAAATCAATTATTCGAAAAACTTTAAATTGAATTATTTTCTTAAAATTTAATATATTTTCTTAAAAAGTGATATTTTGGGGTCGAGAATCTAATTTTTTTGTTAAAAAATTATCTTTTTGGATAGGAAATCTGCCCTTTTGGATTAAAAATTTATATTCAGGTTAAAAATTTATCTTTGTTATCTGAAAATTCTTATCTTTGTTGTTAAATGTTAATTATAATTTTTATTAAAAAACTCTACTTTTATATGTATTTTTGGTCCAGAATTTATTTGGAAAACTCGTTTTTTATGGAAAATTCATCCTGTTAAATTAAACATTTATTTTTTCCAATCAAATTATTCTTTGTTGGTTCAAAATTCAACATGAATTCTAAAAGATTCGTTTTTTTTTGCCTGAATATTAAACTATCATTTTTTTTATAGAAACTTAATTCTTTTGAATTGGAAGGTCTATTATAATATTTTTGGTTTCTAATTATTTTCTTTAGGATAAAATATTTACGATTTGATTCACAATTTAATTGTTTTGTGAGAAATTATTATTTTTTGGTTAAAGTTTAATTTTTTTTGATTAAAAATCTAATATTGTATTTAGGAAAAATTAATTTTTTTGAAGATTCAACTATTACGTTTAAAAGTGATCTTTTTGGGTCAAACATTTAATGCTATGTTGAAATTATTTTTTAATTGTTCTTCATTTTGATTTTATTTTTAATTTATAGCTGTAGATTCATCTTTTTCACCTAAGGGTAATTTTTTTTTAAATTTAAAATTCTATTATTATATCTTTGATCCAGAATTAATTTTTTGTTTCTTAAAATTTTACTATGTGGTTAAAAATTTATTTCTTTTATAATAAAAAAATTTATTGTTTAAATTAAAAATTTAACTTCTCGTGGAAAATAATTTTTTGTGAGTTCCAATTTTATCTTTTTGTAGTTGAAAGTCCAAAATTATGCTTATTTTTTCCAGAAAGTTCTTCAAACATTTTTTTCTGACGATTATTTTTTTTTAAAGAGAAATTAGCTGATTAATTAGCCTCGGTGGCTCAGTTGGTTAGACGCTCGGACTTCACCCCAGAGGTCCGGGGTTCGATCCCTGAGCCGGTACCTCGGTAAAGGTACATACCTTTACCGAGGTTCTGGTGGTTCGGAACCCACCTTAAGCTGTAGGTCCCCCTCCCACCACCAAAAAGGGTGTGGGAGGTGTGTTTAGGAATAGGAAGAAGGTGAAAGAAAAAAAATGTAAACCCTTAGGGGACACATTAGAAGCTTCCACTAATTAGCTGATTTTGTCTATCTTGCCTAAAAATTCGGCTTGTAAATAAATTTAAAATTTGAATATATTCAAAAGATACTCAACTGCGAAAGATTTTCTGTAAGCCGTTTTTGCACTGAATTCCTTCATTTCTCATTTTATTATTCAACTGAATAAAAAGTTCTCGAATTCAATTACCTTGAGAATGCTACGATCCGGAACCACTTAATCGACGAAAGTTGGATTCCCGTATGTTCGTTGCCCGCCGACAACCGAACGAGAAAAAAGGAAAAAAAAGTGAAAGCGTAAGTCGAAGCTTTTTGTCCCTTAGCTTGCAGTGGCTAACGACTCCTCCGGGGCAAAAATGACTCCAGAGGCTCTTGAAAATAGGGCGAACTAACTTTCATGCAAATTTCTCCACTCCTGTCTTTTCTGATAATCCAGTCCAAACAAAAAAATTTGAAGCAGAAGCTTTGATTTAAATTTGTGATTTCCAATCTTGGAAATGAAAAAACAAATTAATCAAAATAGCTTGCTCGAGAAGCTTAAACTATTTTTATTTCTAAGATTTCGATGCCTGAGGTAAATTAAGCTTTAATGTTAAACCTCTGAGTCCTTGTAATAAATTAAAAATAATGCAAAATAATTCATGTATTTTTGAAAAAGGTTTCTCTTTTCGATCTCTCGAGTAGCTTAATGGAAAAGCTCCTGATTGGCACACAGTGGGGGAAAAGTACATTTTTTGTTCAAAATACGATTAAAGCCGAACCTGTGGAAAAATTAAAATTTTTTCTTAAAGAGGAGCTGACAAAATTTTAAAGAAAGCTGTGGAGCTTGATTTTTAATTTAGTTTTTTAATTTTTTTATTAATAAATAAATATTACGAAAAAATGACCATTTTTTCTCTTTGACGTTCCCGGTGCTCGTCAATAATGAGACAATTCTTGTAATTACCGACATTTGATAAATTTACATTATATAAAGATATTCCATCAGGATAAAATAAACTAAAAAAATTTTTATAAACAAATTATTTGTTAAAAATGTGTTTTCCATAATTTTCAATTATTAAACGTTTTTTAAAGTTATATTTCAAAACAATTTGATTGGAAACAATATCTTGATAAATTTTTTTTTTTGTAATACTATTCCTGTTAATATTATAACAAATTATATTTAAAAAATGGATTATTCAGGCAGTTGTCGTCAGAAAATTCGTTTTTTTATTAGCAGTCATTTTAAGTGGGAACTTTACGATAATTGCAGTAACATTCATAATTAGTTGATTCATTTTGTTAATTTTGTTGAAAATTATTTTTGAAATTAATTAAATTTATGAAATTGTTTACACTTCTGAAATGATTGAAATTTTTTAAATTATCAATATTTCATATATAGTCCAAATTTTTTAAAATATCAAAATTTCTCAAATTCCTTAAATACTTCAAATCTATCAAATGGTCAAAAATAATAAAAACTTTTAAAATGAATTAAATTCATAAAATTATTATTATTTTTTTAATTTTCAAAATGGATAAGATATCTCAAAGTTGTAAAATTACTATTTTGAAAAAAAATTTCATTTTCCAATATGAATAAAATATCTTAAAGTTGTAGAATTTCAAAAAGAATAAAATTGATTAAATTATCAAAACAATTTTCAATTTGTAAAATTGAATTTGTAAAATTCTCCATACTTTTAAAAGTATTAAAATTTGTAAAATTAAACAAATTTTTTAATATAAAGATTTCTAGTGTTCAAAACAATTTGAATTTCTTAAGTTTCTAAAATTTGTAAAAGATTTCAAGAGAATTCAATTTTTCTTATTTCTAAATTTATTGACATTTCTAAAATTATTTAAATTTTTTAAATCATTAAACTTTCAGATATATTCTAAATTTTTTAAAGTATCAAAATTTCTTATATTCCTTAAATTTTTCAAATATATGAAATTGTCAAAAATACTAAAAATGTCTCAAACGAATTAAATTCATGAAATTATTATTAATTTTTTTTTGAATTTTTAAAAAGGATAATATATCACAAAGTTGTAAAATTACTATTTAAAAAAAATTTAATTTCCAATATGAATCAAATATCTTAAGGTTGTAAAATTTCAAAAAAAAATAAAATTGATAAAATTATCGAAACAATTTTAATTATCCAAATTCTAGAAATTATCAATATTGGAAAAATCGTTATATTTTTTTAATCATCAAAATTTGTAAAATTCTCTATACTTTTAAATGTATTAAAATTTGTAAAATTAAAAAAATCTTTAAAATTATTAAAAATGTCCAAAATATCAAAATTCCTAGCGTTCAAAACAATTTGAATTGCTCAAATTTCTAAAATTTCTAAAACGTTCAAGTGAATTCAATTTTTTTAATTTCTAAATTTATTGACATTTCTGAAATAATTTAAATTGATGAAGTTAGTTAAACTTCTAAAATTTTTTAAACTTGTTAAATTATTGAAAAATTTAAAATTATTAAAATTTTAGATATATTCCAAATTTTTTAAATTATCAAAATTTCTAAAATTCCTTAAATATTTCAAATCCACGAAATTTTCAAAAATAATAAAAACGTCTCAAATGAATTATATTCATAAAATTATTCATTAATTTTTTTTAATTTTCAGAATGGATAAAATATCTCAAAGATGTAAAATTTCAAAAAAGTTTAAAATTTTTAAAATTATCAAATTTTTTTAATTAGCTAATTCGTGAAATTGTCAGTATTTGTGAAAATATTAAATTTTTTAAATTATTAACATTTGTAAAATTATCGAAATCTTTAAAATCATCAAAATTTCCAAAGTTATGATAATTTCATAAATTTCAGAAACGGCTTGAATTTTCACGGCTGACCAAAGACGGATACTACCACTTGAGAAGGTCGTGTACGCGAAACTGGTTCTAATGTCTCGTTTTTTCGATACACTTTTTTATTTGATACAACTTTTTAAAAAGGGACAAATTATAAACCAAAAATATAATAGCTAAATTTCTAATAGTTCAATAATTCAATAGTTAATAATAGTTGAATTTTCAAACCAAAATGTCTTATTTTGTATTTAAAAACACGGATTTTTCCACAAAAAAATAAAATTTTTGACGAAAATAGATATTTTTTTAAAAGAAAATCGTTCATTATTTAACAAATTAATTAAATTTGCTACTAAATAACATGATTTTTACTAAAAAAATAGATTATGTATATAATAGTAGAGTTATCAATTAAAAAAAATTAACTTGCCACAAAAAGAAAATAGTTTTATTTACAAAAAGATTAACTTTAAACCAAAAAATTTAATTTTCCACGAAAAAAATTAGACTTAAAGAAAATAGTTTAAATTTCTACAAAATAATTTAATTTTGAACTAAATAGTAGAAAACTTAACCAAAAGAGATGAAATCTGGACCAAGTATGTAATAGTAACTATTTTAAATAATAATAATTGACCTTAAATCATAAAATATAGATTTTCAGAAAAAAAGTTTAATTTTCTGCAAAAGGATAAATTATTAATATAAAAGTGTGGATTTTATATCCTAGAAGAAGAATTTTGCACAATATAGTTAAATTTTCAACCAAACAGTATTCACAGCAAGACAAATTTTTAACAAAAAATATTATTCTTCAACCAAAAAAATGAATTTTAAGTAAATACTTGATTGTTTGTAAAATTATTAGATTTTTAACAAAATGATTACAATTTTAACCAATTAGTACAATTATTAATTAAAATAGTCAAATTATAAATAAAAATGTAAAAAAAAGATATAATTTTAGCCAAAATAGATGAGTTTTTAACCAAAAGATAAATCTTCAATCCAAAAGGATGGATTTTCTATTCAAAAAGATTAATTTTTAACAAAACAGTCAATTTTTTTTAACGAAAGGTATAAACAAAATGTTTTAAATTTAAAAGAAAATAATGAAATTGTCAACCAAATAGTTAAATGTTTAATTATAATAATTATTAATTATTTATGATTAAATTTCAATCATGGAGGTTAAGAATGAATTAATAATCTAACAGGTTGGATTTTTTATAAACAATAATTATTTTGGTGAAAAACAGTTAAATTTGCAATCAAACAGTAGAATCTTTAACCAAAAAAGAATCAAAATTATATTATAATTATAATATATATATAAAATAAAAATTATTAACATTCAAGTAGAGACGGTTAGATTTAACCTAAATGATGAATTTTTTATTAAAATACTGAAAATTTTAACGAAATAATTGAATTTTGAAAATGAAGTATTAGAATTTTATCATTAAAAGTGATTTTTTCTCTATTGTTTATTATTTATTCACTAAACATCATACCCGATATCGCATTTCTAGTTTTAATATATTTATTTCAATTAAAAACATTAATCCTTGCAATTTTTATGATCTCAGTTCTTAAAAATTTAATAATTTAAAATTCGATTATTAAAAATTATACAGTTTGGAATTAAAACTCGTAATAATATCCTTTAATTAATTTTTGAATGTTTGAGCTTGAGAGAAATATTCTCGTAATTTAGAAATAAAAATCAATATTCAAAAAAATTTATTTTAGACCAGTAGACAAAAAACAATTAACATCAAATTACTAATTTTTTTTAATGCGGCATGCAAGAATTGTTGAGTTTAAAAGATTTTAATACGTAAATTTAAATAATAACCAACAGATTAAAAAAAAACATGAAAAATTTTGACTTTATTTCAATTAATTTAAAAATGAAGTTATCATCAAAAGTTACTCTACCTTTTTTCTAAAACAAATGTTTTTTTTTTAATGTTCGCACTCTAATAGTCTAATTATTTAAAGCAAAAAGTCACTCTTCTTAGTTTAATAATTTATATTATAATTTTTTTTTTAAATTTGGATCTGCATTGGATCAAAAACGTGGTTAAAGAACCCGCTTAAACTTAAATACAAATCCTACTTTGATGATAAACTTCGAAAAAACGAAATTTCTTAACATTTTTAGAGCCAAAATAGCGGTTTTTATTTGGTTTGGGAACTGAGTTTAGAAGTTTTCACAATTGAAAAATAGTTTAATTTTTGAACTTATAAATATTGAATAGAGATAGTGGGGCAACATCTATAGTGGGGATAAGTTGACAGTGGGACTAAGGCTACAGTGGAACTAATTTGACAGCGACTCTAATCGACAGTGGGGCTGAGGTAACATTGGGGCTAAATCGAGAGTGGGGCTGAGGTGACAGTGGGGATAAGTCTCCTGAAGGTCTGAGTTGACATTGGGACTAAGTCGATAGTGAGGCTAAGTCGATAGCGGTGCCAAGTCGACAGTGAGGCTAAATCGACAGTGGGGCTAAGGCGGCAGTGGAGCTAAGTCGACAGTTGGGCTAAGGTGGTAGCGGATCTAAGTCGAAACTGAGGCTGAGTCGACGATGGGACTAAATGAATATTGGGGCTAAATCGGTAGTTGTTCTAAGACGACAGTGGGGCTAAGGCGGAAGTGGGGATAAGTCGACAGTGGGGATTTTTTAAACAATGATATAAACCGTACGAACCTAATTTAAAAATAATAAATGTGGGCGCTAATGCCCAAACTTATAGGCTAGAAAAAATTAATTTTGGTACAATAACAAACATAAAAAAATTAGCTTTTTTCTTTCTTTAAACGTTATAGTCAACTGTCAACTTAGTCCCTGTTGGTATCGGCTCATGCCCACGATTTTTCCTCAATAATTTTTTTTACTTCTTTTTTTTCTAATAATTAATAATCAAAGAATTGTTCTTCATAATAAAAACAAAAATTTGTTACCCTAATAAATTCGCGACCCAACAATACCTAATACATTATCAAAATATTTTTCACTTAAAAACGACTTTAACAAAAACTGACGACTGTCGACTAAGCCCCACTATCTCCTATTATAAAATAATAGTCTTAATACATGAAGCTTAATTTTCATTGAATAAAAGAAAATTTCAGCTTTAATAGCACTCTCAGCGACACTGAAATATGCATAAAGTAAAATATTAATGCCTTCTAGGAGATCATAAAACAGAAGGATGCAAGCAATTCAATAAGAAGATTAACTTGAGAAGAACTGACAAGATTTGAAACGATTCTTTTTTGTAGATAATTAATTTTCTTGCATTAAAATATAAATATCCTATTCGTAATATAAAATATATGTACTTTTTTAAAAATTCGTCTTTTTTTGGATAAAAAATCAACTCTTTTGTTTAAAGTTTAACTTCATTGCAAAAATTTCTTTATTTTTAGTTAAGAGTACTAATCGTTGGTCTTCCATTTTTTGGTGACAAATTCTACAGTATTGCCATAAAAATTTATTTTTTTGCTTAAAAATTCCACAATTTCGTAGAAAATTAAAAAATTTGTTTGAACCTGAAACACTTTGTTTAAAAGTACTTATTTTTTGGTTAACAAAATTAACTGTTTGAGTTGCACATTGAACTATCTGTTTAAAAATCAAACTATATGTTTTTAATCATCAAAATTGGTAAGATTCTCCATACCTTTAAAAGTATAAAAATTTGTAAAATTATTAAAAATTTTCAAATATCAAAATTTCTAGTTTTCAAAACAATTTGAATTGCTCACATTTCTCAAATATCTTAAACGTTCAAGAGAAGTCGTTCTGAACGTTCTGAAATTATTTAAAATTTTTAAATTAATGCAATTTCAGATATATTCCAAATTTTTTAAATTATCAAAATTTCTAAAATTCCTCAAATATTTTAAGTCTATGAAATTGTCAAAAATAATAGAAACGTCTCAAATGAATTAAAATTATGAAATTATTATTTAATTTTTTTAAATGTTTAAATATGGATAAAATATCTAAAAGTTGTAAAATTTCAAAAACCGTAAAAATTCAAAAATTTAGTTGAAATTAAAATTAACTGTTTGAGTTAAAGATTGAACCATCTGTTTAGAAATCAAACTATATATTTAAAAATTTAATTATTTTTTGGAATTTTTTTTTATGAAAATCAAATTTTTTATCTTTTAATTTAATTATTCCATTTGTGGTGAATAATATATGTTTTTTATTTATAAATTCAACAACTCATTTCAAAATTCATTTTTTTTAGTAACAAATGCAGGTACTTGTTTAAAAACTCATGTTTTATTTTGTCCGTACATGCTTTTTTTGGTAGAAAATTAATCTAATAATTTAATAAATCAACTTTTTCAATGATATTCAACTATTTGGTGTAATTTTCAACTATTTTCTTAAAAATGAAGTTTTTCTACAAATGATTTATCATTTTAATTAAAAATTTATAGTGATGATTAATAATTTAGTTAATTTTCTGAAAACTCGTTTTTTTACATTTTTTTAAATAAAAATATACATCATGTATTTGTGGTTAAAAATAGATATTGTAAATCGAAAATTGATATTTTTCCGTTGAACTTTTACTAATTATTTAGATTTATTTT
>JAAAKG020070671.1:0-41243 GCA_010014905.2 Druon quercuslanigerum
CCTTCTCTCTTATCTCATCATCCACTATCACATAATCAATTACCGTTCCCCTTTCTCCTCCTGACCGTGTATATTCTTCTTCCTCATCTCTCTTTTAGTTGCCGTGAACTCTTTTCGCATTTTAAAAAATTTCAGTTTTTTTACTGATTAAAATTGGACTGACCAGATAAAAACTTGGCTTTTTAAATACTGGTGGAAGCACTGCACCGGAAAAGTTCTGGTTTTCGTTGCGGTTTGTTTAGTTTACATTTTAAAGTTTTCTTTAAGAGGGGAAGTAAGAGCAGCTGTGGGGTGGGAAAGTGAGAGCAATTGAAGGGAGGTAAAATTAGAGTAACTTAGTTGCGGGGATGTAGAGGAAGTGAGGATAAGAGTTAGAGTTAGGGTGAGTATGGGAGGGTAAGTAGAAGTGTTGGGTGGGGTAGCGGAGGAAGTTAGGGGATTAAGGGAATTAGGGGATTAAAAACCCCTTTATGCCAATATTGGCAATGTGTAAAAGACGCTCTCCCGCAAAAAAGTCCTGGGACTTTCATTTGACCTCTTCAATACTTTTTAATGAACCTTTACAATTTACGGTGGGCTGTTATGAAATGTCAATCATTTCCTGAAAAGCTTCATTAAATAGCTCATCGATATTGCCAAATATTAATGGATTAATGTCGGATTTTGTATGGGTCATTTTCTAGGTCATTTAAAAAAGGCAAGCCCGTCTAAACACGAATCCCAATGAGGAAATCTAACTATTTTTGTTGGCAAGTTAATTTATTTCTTATATAAATGTCTATTATATTTTTGGTTGGAAAATCATATCTCTTGGTTAAAAATTAGTTTTGGTTATAAAAAATGAATTTTTTTGGCTTGAATATTAAATTATTATTTTTCTAATATAACTGTTTTTGATTAAAGTTTGTTGAAAAATTCAATTACTTCTTTGATAGTTAAACTATTTTATTAAAAATCTAATTCATTCGTTAAAGATTTCACTGTTTTCTTGGAAATTCGTCAATATTTTTGTTGAAAATTAATTTTTTTTTCACTGAGAATTTAACCACTCGATTTTGTGTTTAAATTGTTCTTTTTTAATTTAAAAACAAACTGTCTTTTACGAAATCCGTTTTTTTTCTCGAAAGTTAAACTGTTTTTTTTAAATGCAACTGTGTTTTGGTTAAATTTAAATTTTTTTGTTTGAAAAATCGACCATTTCGTCGAAAATTCATCTTTGTATGTTAATAAATTCCACAATTTGGTTAAAAATTTCATTTATTTATTGAAAAATTAAAATTCTTTTTTGAAAATTTGTCTTTTTCTCTTGAAAATACATATTTTTGTGAAAAATGCAACTGCATTTGGTTCAATTATCTTTGTAGGTTGAAAATTCAACTATTTTAAAAGTTAGTCTCTATTGCTTAAAAGTTCAACTATTTGGTAGACCTGAATTTGATTTATATCAATTTCAAAGTTTTAAGGAATTTACCAAAATTATAAAATTTTTAAGGGGTTTCAAAGAGTTTCAAAGGATTTTAGTAAATTTGAAACGATTTTTAAAAGATACCTAGGGTATCAATAATATTTAAAAAATTTCAGGGGATTCCAAAAGGTTTATAGACAACTTTACGGACTCAAAGGATTTAAAAAATATATATAATATTTCGAGGGATTTCTAAGGTTTTCAAGGGATTTGGAAGAGTTCAAGGGATTTAAAAAGATTGGCCAGTTTTCCGAGAATCTTAGAAAATCTCAACAGCTTACAGGATTTCAAAACTTTTAAAGTATTTTAAAAAATCACAAAAATAATTTCAACCTCTATGTATTAACTAAAAAATTACACGAAACTTTTATCCGAAAATTTTTCAATATTCATGCTACTATTGACAATATTTTTAATTCTTCAAATGATTTCGAATCATACGCCTTTTTTCCTTAAAACAAAGCCTCTTTGTGTTCAAACGAGACCTAGTTTATTAATTCATTTTTTTTTTCTCCGATATAAAGCCGTATTATTATTTTATAATAAAATTTAATAAGATTATTATATATTTATAATAAATCTTTTTGAGTGAAAAGAGTAAGTTGTGAAATTGAAATATGTTTTTTTTCTTGTGCACGTTTATTGCAAAGAACAATAAAATTGATTTGAAGGATGTAACGCTGTTATTTTATATTCTTTTTATGGCCGTTATTACCATATGATTCAGTTATAATGTCATACACTAGAACTTGTTTAATAGTATGACACAAGCGAGTTTTTAAATTGATTAGTGTGAATTTCTGATAAATGTTCGATGCTATTCTACCATACATGTTATTAATTATCACGTTCTTAAATTCATAAATTTCGAGCTAGGTTTATAATTTCTTAATTGCCATATATCTTTCCATATAATTTCTAAATTGAAGTCTCATTTAGAATTTTAGAATATCTCAGTGGCTATCCGTAAATAACATAACAAGTTTTGCCAATTTTTTACCCTTTCCATCATCCTTCTGACAATTTATAACACAGTAGTTAACCCCTCTGCCTACGTCACGTAATTTTTCCAAATATTTTCAGCAGAAGAATATTGTTCAAAAACATATTTAAATTTTTTTTCTTTAATTAATGTAGCCTCTTTGAAATCACTTGAAATTTTTGGAAATACCTTGAAATATTTTTAAATCTCTTGAAATGTTTGAAATTATTTCAGATCTCTCAATTCTCATGAATAAGTTCTTTAACATTGCATTAAGATATATTGAAAAACCTAGAAATCCCATGAAATTTGTTTATAATCCTTAAAAAAATATATATCTTGAAACTTCCTTGGAATCCTTCATAGCACTACAACATATTTTTAATATGTTAAAATCCTTCGAAATTTTGTAAAGCTTTTCAAAATTCCTTGGAATATTTCATAATACCTTAAATCTTTGCAATCCTTTGAAATCTGTTCAAATTCTGGAAGTATACTGAAATATCTTGGAATTTTTAAAAATCCCTTCAAATATTTCAACTTCCTCAATTCTCCTGAATAAATTCTTTGAAATCCCGCAAAATTTTATCAAATCTGATGATATCCTTTGAAATTTCTTTGAAGTATTTGAAAAGCTATGAAATTCTTGATCCTGGAAAATTGATTAAAATACCTTATTGGGAGCCTTTTAAATCCTCTAAGAGTATTCAAATTTTCGAAAAGCTGATATAAATTCGTTAAATACGTTGGAAATCCTTCGAAATTAAATTTTAAAAAAACTTAATTAAAATCTGATTATATTCCTTAAAATTCCTTTATATATATTTTTAATCTCTTGAAACATTCTTGGAATCCTTTAAATTACCCTAAAATATTCCCAATCCTTTGAAATGTTTTGAAACGCCTAAACATTGTTTAAAGTTTCACAAAATTTCTTAGAATCTTAAAACACGTTAAAATCTTTTAAGTCCTTTGAAATCCCTTTAAATCCTTTAAAATGTACTAATCATGTCACATGCGGTTAGTTTTTCTGCGGAAAGTCACACCTGAGCTATTTCACATCTTCAGCATGTCATACCTGAAGCATGTCACTTCCGAAGCATGTCACAACTGCGGCATCTCTACCTAGCGGCTACCCTGTGACTTATCACATAAATACTGTAAGGTCACACCTCTATCCCTTTTCCAACGTCTCGTGGGGGCTGGAAGGCATCCCTATGACTGGCCACAGAAATAATATTGGTCAAATCCCTTTCCACTGGTGAGAGAATCCGCTAGTAGAGATGCCGCAGTTGTGACATGTCACAGATGAGACACGCCGCAGGTGTGACTTGCCGCGTGTGACATGGTATCGACCCAAAAATCTCTTCGAATCTTTGAAATTAGTTAATTCTTGTGAATAAATTCTTCGAAATTTCATAAAAATGATGATATTCCTTGAAATATTTGATGTTCTATGAAATCCTTTGAGATTTTTGAAAATACATTAAAATACCCTATGAGAGCCTTTAAAATAATTTCAAATTACTGGAATCTTAGGAAATCTGATAAATTTCCGTGAAATCCATTGACATAACTAACAAATGCTTTGAAATATTTGAAAATCCTCTAAATTCCTTTGGAAATATTCTCACGTTAATCCGATAAACTTGAACATTAATTTTATCGTAATGTATATTAATATTAGGCGGGTAGTATTAATTTTAAAAATAGTGAAAAAGTTAGATTTTGTGGATATTTCTTTACAAATTATTGGAAAATAAATCGAACATACTAATATATTTATACCGGTATGAAGAATTTATAAAATTTTTACAAATTCGGATAAACTTCCGAAAAGGTAGAACTTCTGATTTTGTTTAAACTCTGTATACTCATTTATTTTAACGCGCTGATTACGAATATGATAGTGAAAATTGGCAGAAATTTGATTTTCATTTAGAACCCATAAAAAACTATAAAAAATGCTACCTTTTCGGAAGGACACGCCTTCTTCTATTTTCAAATTACTAAACTTTAACGTTATACATTATAATTTTGGATTCATTCATTTCCTATAAGGTTGATTTGTTAGAAATATTATATTTTCCCGAAACCTCTCTCCCCAAAAAGCTATTACGTAATTTACGGATGACCCCTTGTACGATCATTGAGTGTTATTAAACGTTTTATGTTAATGGAAAGAAGAAAAATTATTGACCCACTTTCGATGTTTGTAGATGCCGCGTATAATGGAATCAATTAAAGTGTATACATTCGATCAATCGAATTCCCGAGGTCGATTACTTAATAGAAAATGGATAAAAACAGGGAATCTTCATTTTTCGCGATTTATTGCAGGTGTTTAATGCGTAAGTTTATAAGATCCATTGACTTGGCTGGTTGACCTCTAACATCACACTACTGAAGAAAGTGTAATTTGTAAAACATGTTTGTTGTGTGCGTAGAAGGGATGCCTTTTACGTTCAATTTCAAGGCGGATATTTGAACTGAAATTCCGTTACAAGGAAAGATAAGTTTTGAAAAAAAAGAATTAAGCAGGGGGGAAATAACTTCATCAATCATAACGTCATATTGAAAATTCCGACGTTTTGAACTACGTCGAAAGCCCACATGGGAAATTACGTCGGTTCGAGCGTGGTCTCAGATGTAGTTTCAGACGTCGTACTTGCAACAAATATATATGGCGTCAACAGTTTTTTTTGCTTAATTAAAAAAATTATATTTAATTCACCCAAAAATTGCCTAGAAAACTGTAAATATAGTAGTGAAATTTATAATCATAATCAAGTCATGGCGTAGCAAACTACGTCGGAAGCGACAGCGTATATTACGTTGTTTACTATCCCAATTATTATGATCGAATTTTTATATCAGAAAGTAGTCCTTGCAAAGAAAACAGCTCCGTTGTAACTCTTTTATATCTTACGATAAGCCTTAGTAGATAGACTCAACTTATATTTCGCGACGCTGCAAAAAGTTATTTAATAAACAATTCTCGTTAAAAATTTACGTTGCATACTTTACTTTTCTTCGAAGTTAAAATGATGTTGATGAAATTGTATACTTAATTAGTAATTCTAATTAATTAAATTTTTTTATATGAAAAAGTCTGTGGTATTTGAATTAGTACTTCCCTTGGTAAGTAAAGGTTTCTAATGTTGCGTGCAACACGCAATTATTAATGAGATTAATTAACAATAAGGCGTTGTCTCCTCGTATCGAAAAAATGTGGCTATTTGTGTCTTCCGGTACGTAAAAATAACCTCTTGGAATTATGCGAACATGACAAAGTGATTTTCCGGGTATGAAGAATTTTAGAAGTACCCAGAATACATAATGTCGAGAGACGTTCGAACCATGTATGTTAAAATCAAATGGTTTTCTATTTATAAGCTTATGCAGCTCGCACACTGTCGAAATGCGTAGCAATGATCGAACACCTGTTTACTTCCAAGAACAAAATATGAAAATGCTAGTAATTATGAAAGAATAAAAGAATGGCACTTATGAAAGCTAGTTTACTAATCAATCAAAGATATGAAGATAAATCATAAAAAATTATTTTTTTATTTTTAAAATTATTTTTCCGGGATTAAGATTTCTCTTCAAACCATGTTTTTGTTATACTCTCTACCGCCGGAATTTATCTATAAACCTATTTTCGAGCTGTTACTAAAGTGCCTTTATTATTATTATTACAACATTAAGTTATAGAATTTTTAGATTGATCTAGAATTCTCGTGTTATTTATTTAAATAACACGTTCACTCCTCAACACTGCTCCGACCCAGGTTGCTGATCAATCTCTCTAGCAATCACCCCAAGTGAAGAACCTCACAAAGTCGTCAAGTGAGGTTCCCCACTTCGGTTCATAAGTATCCAAATTCTTTTGTTTTAGGCGTTATTCACTCTACTGAAACTCTTTATATTAACTATTTTCCGCCATACTTTTCTGTCCTGGCATACTTCTCTAGCTTCTTTCACGTCCATGCATTTTTTCATGCAAGCTCTCGTTGTTCTCGTGGCTCCTTATGTCTCTTTTAACTAGGGTATCATTCACACATTCTTAACCAGTCTTTCCGCGGTCTGCCTCTGGGCACGCTGCCATTTACTTTACCTTGATACACGGGTTTTGTTAGTCGTCCATCCTTCATTCTCTCAACATGCCCGAATCATCTTAACCGATTTCTTTCCCATCATTTTAAATAAAATGAGCGCAGCTAGAATTAATTTTGTCTTTTTTTATGAGGCTATATTATTTGTAGGCAGATGCCGTGGGATTTTTTTTTTATTGAAGATTCATCCTGTTAGTGGAAAAATTTTTTTTGTTGGAAGTTAATTTTTTGGATTGAAAATTTAACTATTTAAGTTAAAGATTCATAATTTTAAAAAAAAATTCATCTCGTTAGTTGATAACTCAACTAGTTTGTTGAACAAACAAATTTTTGTTAAGAAGTTAACATTTTTGATTGAAAATGTAACTTTGCCATTTTTGTTTAAAAATTGATTTTTAAATTGAAAATGCAACTACTTGTGTAAAAGTTAAACCACATTGTCAAAAATTTATTTTTAGTTTCATGTTCATCTCTTTGGCTTAATAAATTTAATATTTTACTCAAAATAATTTTTTTTTTAATTTTAAATTAATTTTGTACCCAAAAATGTATAATTTCCTATTTTTCATTAAAAATTTATATGTTTTAATGGAAAATTAGATCTTATTGATAGGAAACTAATCTTATTGGTTGAATCTGCCTCTTCTGATTAAAACTGTAATTATTGGATTGAAAATGAACTTTTTTGTTGAAAATTAATGTCGTTTGTTGAAAAATGAACTGTTTTGTTGAAAATGTATTGCTTTTTGTGACAATTGATCTTTTTAAGTTTAAAATTCAACTATTTATTTGAAAAAGTATGTATTTTGTTGAAAATATGTCCTTTTTGATAGAAATTTAACCTTCTTTTGAAGACTGGTTGAAAATTTAATTATTTTGTTGCGTTCCTTTTTTTTATGCAACATAAACGATGTGTTGTATTTTTTCATCTGTTTATTAAAAATTAAAATTTTATTATTCCAGTATACAGTTAAAAATTAAACTCAATTGTTTTGCTGAACATTTGACGTTTTGTACAGAAAATTCGTTCTTTTGGACTGAAAATTAACTTTTTTTTAGTTAAAATTTACACTATCTTCTAAAAAATTCAATTATTTGATTGTAAATAAAACTATGTTAGGTTGAAACGTAATCTTTTTTGTTTGAAAATTTAACCATTTGGTTGAAAATATACCTCTGTAGGTAGAAAATTATAGAATTTGGTTAAAAATTTAACAATTTTGTTGAAAATTTCCTGAACTTCTTCAAAATTAAAATTTTTTGTTAGAAAATCAACTTATCTGGTCGAAAATTCAACAATTCTGTTAAAATTTTTTGGATTACACACTGAAAAAAGGAGCGAGAAACTTTCGTAAAAAATAATTATGTTAGCAATAAGCTTATGAAATTCCACGTCGAATGACCCATAATAGAGATATTTCGACCTTCTAAAGACAATATGACACGTGAGAAGTTTAAAAAACGAAAGAATTTCTCGAATTTTGTACGTTGACTTAAATTTGTGACATGTCCTGCGAAAGTTATAGCAATAATCTGAAATTCTTGCCATACAGTCATTAAACTCTTATATTCAATTTAAGCCAAAAAACAATAAAAAATCGTTATTGGTTGTCGAGATACGACTAAAAATGTCCGTGAAAGCGATTGAAATTCAGCGCAGACACGCTTGGACATTTGTTGACATATCTTGGGAATTCTTGAATATTTTTGAAGTTTTATTGTCCTAAATTAAAGATAATACTTTAAACATTACGGCATGTTAATTTAATTTTTTTCTCCACAAGTTTCCTGAGTCACAACACGAGTTGAAGTTATGGACAAAATCTGACATGGAGAGGTCGCGAAATGTGCGTCGCGGATTAAACTGGGGCTTCACAGAGTGAAAGACACAAAAGAATAATTATTTATGGAATAATTCCTTCAGGGTGAAAGAACATCAAATTTCATTGAAATGACTTTAGTTTTCAAGAGTAGTTGCGCGACGCACATCTCGCGGCCGACAGCGGTTTTCGTCGAATGAGGCTTGGAAATTTTCAGTCGTATCTCGAGAACCCGTAAAGATTTTTAAAGTTTTATTGACTTAAATTATATATAAGATTTCAAGGTCTGTGTAGTGCACATTTTTATTTTTTCTAAAACTTTCCTAGATCATGCGACAAGTTAAAGTCGAGGTACAAAATTTGAGAAAATCTTGCTTTTTTTAACTTCTCAATTGCTCTATTCTTTTTAAAATGTAAAAAATATGTCACTCGATGCGGAGTTTAATAAATTTTGAAACAAGTTTCTCGCTTCTTTTTTGATTTTTTATAATAGTCGCGCTGGTCGCACCGACATTTCTCTACGGTACTGTATATACATATGGCACATCCCTGTTTATCTAGTGTGTATGCGTATATATATATATATATAAATATATTGGCTCAATTCTCTAGTTGATCAGCAGACTAGAACCGAGCTTCCTCAACTAAAATATATAGGTCAGTTGGCATACTATTCGCCAGAAGCTAAACCCTTTGTCGCGATAGTCTGTTAAATCCCAGAGAATATCTTTGTGTGTGTGTTTAGAGTGTTTAGAGGAATTGAAACACATGGAAGCCGAAATGCCGAAATACCGAGCGAGGAAGTCAAAGTCAACATGTGGTTATAATCAGGCGCGTAGGAAGTTCTGTTAGAACAAAGGCTCTCTGTGAGAAAATACATAACTTGGCGTCCAGTTCAAATATATTGCGTGAACCTTCCTAAATCAACTTGACTTTTTTCCTCACCATTTTTTCGCTTCCTAATAGAAGAAGCTCTCTAATTGAAACAATTACGAAAAAATTTAATTCGTTTAACTGAAGGTTCCTCAATTAAAAAATACTATAATAACACAATGTTACACGATATAATAACACAATGTTACATACAATAATAAATCATACAAATCTTATGCAATGTTCTAAAGCAGTTTTCCGGGTGACACTCATTTTTGTGAACACGTTAACTTAAAGCTCGACTTAAAGACGATTGCATATAAATTGATGAAATACGGAAAGATTAATATTATGATCTTTTAAAGTTATTTTGACAATATCTAAAAACTGTCCGAAAGATTGATACAAATGTTTATTATCGTTTTTAGCACTTCATAATATACGACCGTCCGCGAAGAAAAGTAGGTACCTAACGTGCGGTAGCTTCATGTTACAGGAAGAGCGATAGACGAGGCGCCAGGAACTCCATATAAGAGAGCCTCACTTTAATTACAATTTTTCAGTTAAAGGAGTAATATTTGTTATTATGAAAAAGCAAATAAAAAACTATCGATTGATGTAAGAAATTAAAAATCAATTTTTTCCGGGTTAGGTCCCTTTCTTCGCGGACAGTCATA
Source organism: Druon quercuslanigerum (assembly GCA_010014905.2). Classification (NCBI taxonomy): domain Eukaryota; kingdom Metazoa; phylum Arthropoda; class Insecta; order Hymenoptera; family Cynipidae; genus Druon; species Druon quercuslanigerum. The sequence goes on from JAAAKG020070671.1 coordinate 9,936, forward strand.
GATTTGAAGAATGTGGTTTTTTATAGTAAAACGTTTTTGATTAACATAATTTATAGTTGATTCAAGAATATAAGAGATATCTTGACACGAGGCGAATCGATTGACCTATAATATTAACCAATTTGTTCAAAGAGTACGGAAGTTGTGGTGATTTATAATATTTGAAAAATCCATTTTTAAAGTATAGAAATTTTCTCTTTTACACAATAGAAAGTTTATGCAAGAGTAGAAAAGACTAATTTATTCGAGACGGCTTGACCTTTTCGTATTTTTTTATTTGAACTTCCTCTAAAAGGAAACTAATTTATTTGATAATTAACCAGAATGAGGAAGCAAAGTGCTCATCAAATAATCACCATAACATTGTAAATACGAGTACAAACAAAGTAGAAACACTCGAGAGTGTACTGAAATTTCGATACAAATAGCCTGGTTTTTCGGTAGGAATAGCGCGGATCGGGTGCGCGTAGATACTCCCTTTTTAAACCTATTTCAGTAAAAAATGAAGGTTTTGCAATTTTTTTCTAAAATTTAGTATTTAAATTTATTCAAATATTTTAAACCAGGAATTTTTTTAGTATGGTAAAAATCGTCAAGTAACAGTGAATTAATTTTTTTATTGTAAATTTTAAAATTTTTTAGAAGATAAATCTATCCAATCCGATAAATTAAAAACAATTGAATTGTTTCAAACGTTTCAGTACACAATGTTGGCCCACATCAATAAACTTTTTTTAAATCTGTAAAAATTACCTAATTTCTTTGAGCAACTCAATTTACAATTGAAAGCATTATTCTTTGGCTGATACCGCAATTTTAAAAATGAAAAAAAATTATTATTTTTTTCAGTCGAATATGCTCATCAAAAAGAAGACTGTAAGTTTTATTGTTCTTCTTATTTTAAAAATTAAAGCGAAGTAAATTTAATAAACAAATTAAGAAAAAATTCATTAATAATTTCGATTAAGAAGTTAAAAATTTTTTTTTTTTGAAAAAAGCAGCAACGAATTTCAACATTCTGAAACAAAAGAAATTAATAAGTTGATGATTTTTAAAATTGAAGTGCAGTTCAAGTATTAAATTTTTTTTTTTAATTATTTCACAACACAAATCGGAATTTTTTCAAAATTTAACAATTTACAGAATTGAATGTGCAAAATTTAACTTGAAATTCAAAAGCCTAGTTTAAAAAATCAAAACGGCCAATTAAAACTTTATTACCTATTTTCAATTTTTAAATTTTGAAATTGTTTGAAATAGCTTTAAATAGTGAAAATTCCAGAGTGCTATTGAGCGTCACAGTTTTCATTTTTCTATTTAATAAAATTGTAATATTTAAGTAAAATAATTGAATTTCTGCGTAGAATAATAATTGAGTTGTTAAAAAAATTAATAATTCAATTTTTAGTATTTCTTACTGAAAATAACTTACAATGATATAATTCTCAACTTTAAAAAAATTGTTGTTTCATGCGTCAGTATATAAAAGTTTATAAAGTTTAAATTTTAATTCCAAACGGCATTTAATTTAAAAAATTGAAATCAAAAGTTTTTAAAGTTTCCATTTTCACGTGTTAATTATTGACCCTTTGAATAAAGAATTTATAAATAAAAAAAGGTGAAGCTGCATTTTAAAAACTTTTTAAAGTTTAATTTTGAGTGGTTTATTTTGCAGTTCAGTTTTAGTACTTCAGATATAAAAAATTTCAGTTTTAGTAGTTCGAATTTTCTAATTACAATGTTTGTGAAAAATTTTTGAGAACCGAGAAATGACCGGATATTTTTCCTCGATTCAAACGGCCACTCTGTATACAGATGTAAAATTTTTTTTTTTTCACATAATAATTAATAAACTGACTTATAAAAAAAAATCCATTAAAAAATTAAACGTTAAAAGTTGAACAAATTCCTGTTGAAAGAGGTTAAAAGTTCAAGAGTTTTAAATAAAAATTATTCTTCAAAATTCATCTGGGATCATTTTGTGAGTCTCAAATTCTATTTTTTTTAAATGCGGTTTTGGAATATTTGGTTCTGAGACTAGTTTTTTTTTCTGGCTCCAAATGAATGTTATGAGTCTAGAGTAGGGGGACGCGCAAGGGCATATTAGGATCCCAACACGAAACCAGCCGATATGTAAAGTTCTGATGAAACACGCCCATCCTCTCGTTAAGCAACTCTGTGGATTAGGGCCTTATTCGATCTGAAAAGCAAAAGAAAAAAAAAACTAAAGAAAAACGAGAAAACTGGGATCTTAAGGAATTTCAAGCTAGAATTTTTGACAATGTCATTTTGGATATATAAACCAATTATTTTTAAAATTTTCAATTAACAATTAAGAGGTACATATACAGGGATCGAATTATTACCGTTTTTCTACTTTTCTCGACTTTGTGAATGAAAATTGTAATCGCAATAAGACTTTATAATTGAGATTCTAAACTAAAAAAACTGAACCTGTTTAATTGAAAACATCAACAATTAAATAATTTTTGATTAAAGCTTTATTCCGAGAATGTGTTAAACTAATAACATTTGAAAATGAACAATTTATAATTTCATAAATTTTGTATTCATTGCAGTTTTCACGCTCTTTCCCATATTCTCCCTTTTTTCAAGAAACTTCTCCTTTTTCTTGTTTTTTCGTTTAAATGCGAATTGCGTTAATAGAACAAAATAAGAAAATCGAACTATTTTTGGTTGAAGGTTCATTTTTTTGTGGGTGATTACGAAAAAGTCTATTTCGATTATCACATTTTCTAAATAGGTTTAAGAAACAATAATAAAAAAAATTTAATGAATTTCCAAAATTGCGAATATTTAATGCATTATTTTTACAAAAATTTAAATGAAAAGATTTCTTTCAAACAAATAAGGTAAAATATTATGGCTCAATTTAAAAAAATCTCAAAATATTCATAAGCATGAATGGTTGAAAAGAAATGTATTTTGTCATAAATAATATTATGCAAAAAAAAAACATAAAAAATTTACAATTAAAAACAGATTTCCCAACTGCCGCACGTTTCGGCTCATTAGAGACAAAAATAACGTTAAAAATTATACTATTTGGTGGAAATCTCATCTTTCTTGGTTGAAAAAGAATTTTCTTGTTGAAAATTTAATAGTCTTCTCAAGAATTCGTCTTTTTGACATGAAAATTAAACTATTTGGTTTGAAATTCATCTGTTTTCTCGAAAATTCATCACTTTTAATTGGAAGTCTTACTATTTGGTTGTAAATTACCTCTTTTTTGTAAATTCAAATTTCCAGTTGGATAATTCGACGGCCTTCTAAAAAATTCGTCTTTTTGACTTAAAAATGCAACTATTATTTTGTGCAAAATGCAACTGTCTCTGGTTGAGGTTTAATCTCTTCTTTTTAAAAATTCGATCATTTCGTTGAAAATTTAATTCTTTTGTTCATTACTCATCTTTTTTGGTCCAAATTTTTATTTTCCAAAAATTTTATTTTATTATCCAAAAATTATTTGTACCGTTTTGTTGCGCATTTATCTTTTAGAATAGAAAATTCGTTTTCATAGATAAAAAATTAATCTTTTATGGTGTAAAAGTAATTTTTTAAATTAAATATTTATTCTTTTTGAGCCACCCTGAATCCGAAAAACAGGTTATTACGAATGTGGCTGAGTGTCTCATGTGTGGCTGTGTGTGTCATGTGTCTGTGTGTCTGTAGATTTTTAGTTTGTTAGCACGATAACTTCCGAAAGAATTGACAGATAGGATTGGCATTCGGTATACGATAAAAATTCAAAAAGTGAGCACATTTTGAAAATTTTTGAGACCAATTTTTTTTCAAGATTCAAAAGTTCTATGCACAATTATTTATAGAACTCAAAAAGACAAACAATTTATTCAAATGACTTTTTTTGATAAAATGAAAATTTTCAGAGATTAAATAGTTGATGATTTTTAAAATTAAAGTGTAATTTAAGTATTAACATGTTTTTTTAAATTATGTCACAACACAAATCTGAAACTTTTCAAACTTAAACAATTTACAGAATTGAACGTGCAAAATTTTAACTGTTAAAATTGAAAGCCTAGTTAAAAAAAATTTTAACGGCCAATGGAAACTTTATTAACTATTTTCAATTTTAAAATCTTGCGACTGCTTGAAATAGCCTTAAATAGTGAAAATTTTAGAGTGATATATTTAAACTTTGAGCGTCACAGTTTAAATTGTTCTATTTTTAAAAATGGTAATTTTTAGTAAAATTATTGAATTTCTGCGTAAATAATAATTGAGTTGTTAAAAAAATTAATTATTCAATTTTTAGTATTTCTTACTCAAAATAACTTACAATGATGTGTGATGACTTTTTTTGATAAAATGAAAATTTTCAGATATATATCATTTTCAAAATCCCAAAAAAGAAACGAAAATTACCATTTTCAGTCAAACAATGCACGATGCGAAGAAAAGTCAAGACAAGAAAAATGTTGCTTTTTGAATGCCCTATAAGATTGTCCTAACGACTTTTTGAATTTTCTTGATAGCATAAAAAATAATGAAAAATTTAAATATTACGGTTAAACTGTGTAAAATAGGTGAAAAGGTGTGCAAGCAAAAAATGTGCATTTTAAAAAGATCGACAAATTTGTTATGAATCACTTTTTGATAGGACGGCCGGGTATTAAAAGATGGGATCGCATGCACTCCCATCTAACACAACGCTGCTGAAGGTTGGTGACCTTCTCAGCATAAAACTCTAACCATATATGACTCGGTTTAAACTAATCACATAATAATTTAGAAGTTAGAAAAATAACTTTTTCTGATGTTTAACGTTTAATTAACGATTTAATAATACTACGTCTTTTTTAATAGAAATGCATATTATTAATTGTAATAATATACATTTATAGAAATGATGTACAATTTGAGGGACAAATTCGAGTGCGAAGCACGAGACACGTGATGAGAATGTGTTCGTTAAAGCCGAAGGAGCTTTAACATAAGAGAATTCACTATCACCAAATTACTGTTGTGGATGGTTCGACCTTTGGTTGAAAAAAATTGTGAGAATGTACAAAGACCGAGCGCGGAGCGCAAAGGAAATATATTATCGAGCGCGAGAACCAAGAATCACGCGCCCTAGGCGCGCTCAAACTAACGAGCCGCGCGCCCAATGCGCGATGAGAATTTACCCGCAAGGCGGGCGGATTTTTTCTTGAAAATTCTTCTCCATTTATTTAAAGTTCACTTATTTGGTTTTATAATTACTTGGTTATATTTTTGAAAGAATTTTGAAAGATGCTATAGATTTCAAGATATTTTACGGCATTTTATTCTATTCTTGTTCAATTACTAGGAATTTTACAAGATTTAAAGGATTATATGAATTTCAAACAATTTTAAAGAGATTAAAAAATGTGCAAGTGTTTTCAAAGAATTTCAAAGGATTTTTTAAAGTTTCAAAAACTTTTAAAACGATATTCTGGGTATCAATAGTATTTAAAACATTTTAAGGGATTTCAACAGATTTCTAAAAAAGACTTTAGGGAATGCATGAAAAGAAAGGAAATGTCAAGGGATTTAAAAATATTGGATTGAAAATTCGTCTCTTTTTTTTTTTGAAAATTAAACTACTTTTTTGAAGATACAATATATTTCGACTTGAAATCGTAGGAATTTAAAAAGCGTTTCATATTTAATTCAATATTGTATCTATATTAATTTGATTTATAAGAAAAATCCCCCTATTTCCCATGTTTTGAGAGCATTTTGAGCTGTGATGTCTAAATGATTAAAAAGTGAATAATTTTATATCAGGGTGTCTACCCTACCTGGAAATCTGGAATTGTCAGGGAATTTGTATACACATGGAAAAACCTGTAAATGTCAGGGAATTTTTTTTGAAGTCAAGGAATTTTTTTAAGAGTGTAGTGATTTTTTAAAAAATTGCAATATTAAATGGAATAACACGCTCTTTTGTTTAAAATCAATTTTTTGACCGAAAGTTCAGTTTTTTAAGTTTATTCCTAGTGCAACTTGAACTATTTTGTTGAAAATTTGTTTCTTGTTTTTTTGTTATTGAACATTAATTAGAAATAAAAATTTTTTTCGGTTGAAAATTTTGACCTTTTGGTATAAATCAATTTTCTGGGCTGAAAATAAGTCTTTCTATGGGAAATTTAATAATTCTAGTTAAAGACTTATCAATTTATTTCGAAATTCATGTTTTTGGTTGCAAATTTATCTGTTGAAGTTGACGAATCATTATTTTAGTTGAAAATTCGCAGTTTTGGTTGAAAATGCACTTTCGTAACTGAAAATTTAAATATTCAATTATTGTTTGCCAATTAATCTTTTTAATTTAAAATTCATGTATTTTTAATAAAATTCGCTTTCGTTGATAAAAATGATTCTTCTATTCAATTTTTGTTTCAAAATGGATATTTTTTCGTTTGAAATTTAACTATTTGGTTGAAAATTTGTTGTATTTGTATTTGATAATGCAAATATTTTGTTGAAAATTCATGTATTGAAAATTTTGACATTAATTGTCTAAATGGTCTAAAATGGTAGAAAATTTATCCTGCTGGTTAAAAATAAAACTAATTTGTTCAAAATTGATATCTTTTTTAAAAATTCATCTTTTTGTTTATGATACATTTATTCGAGATAAAGATTTATCATTTTTGCTGAAAATTTAACTGTTTAGTGAAAAGTGGGAATTCTTTAATTGAAAACTCACTTTTTTGTTAATAACTCATATATTTTATTAAAAAATTCATCTTTTTGATTGAAAATAAAACTATTTGTTTGAAGGTTAAATTAAATTTGCTTAAAAAATAAATCTGTTTTTTTCTGTGAGAATAATTTTTTAACTGAATATTTAACTATTCCATTATTGGTTTAAAAGTGATATTTTTCAGTTCAAAATTCAGCTATTTGTTTAAAAATTGATCTTTTTCAGTTGAAAATTCAAATATTTTATTGAGAATTAATGTATTTTTTGAAAAATCGTCTTTTTCGTAGAAAATTAATCCTTTTCGTTGAAAATTCAACTATTTTTTAAAAAATTCATGTATCTTTTTTAAAGTCCAAATTTCTACGTGAAAAGGTACAAGTAGATGAAATAAAAATGTGTTTGAATTTTTATTCCAATTCATGTACTTTAGAGACAAATTCGAGAAATGATTAATTATGTTTTTAGCATTATTTAATTATTTGTTTAATATATTGCGCTAAAGTATTAAAGAAAGTCTTGTAATATAATTTAAATTCCTATAAAATAAAAAGGGACATTATTTGTAATAAACTCCCGAAAAATCATACCTGGAAAAAACCTGGGATTTTCAGGGCATTTTTTTCCAGGATTTCAGTAGACACCCTGTACATTCACATTATATTATTTCTAAAGTACAAAATTAATGTAAATTATAAACTTCTCTCCTTTGAAAATAATCGAAGATGACAAGTTTAAGAGTTCAAAAAGAAATATTTTATACTGATTTTTCATTATCTTAAAAAATTTGATTCCACTTTTTGCGAATTTCATTTGAAATTCCAAGCGGGTTTCTTTTTTAAAATCAAATCCATCCGATCCCTGATATCAAACACAAATAAATATTAAACACTTATTGTTTAGAAAGAAACAGTGAGTTGTATTTTTGCTCGAATTCGTACTTTCCTATTATTTTCGACCTGAGCTTTTATAGATCGTGTAAATTTATGAGATAATGAACAAAATTTGAAACATTTTCTATCGAAAACACCATAAATATTGAAACCGGTTTGTAGGAGGCCGCGAGTACGTTGTAAAAGTATCAAGAATGTTGTAACCTCGGTTTTAACAGTAACGCCCTATAAGTTCCTGGAGGTAGTTCAAGGTTTTCTCCATTATTATTATTAGTAAATGAGATTCTTGCTTCATCTCACTACTTTATTTAAATGACAAAGATGTTACTACTTTCCCATTTTCCCTGTTGGAATATAAAATTAGAATAAAGATGTTACGTCGATACTGACTCTATGATTGATGAGCGTAATCAATTTATCAAATTGACGGTGAATACGCAAGGCAGCATTACTGTTAATACATAATTGTCCAGATAATTCTTATTATTCCTCGTGCTCGATTGGACTTTTAATTAGTGACTGATGATAGCCATTAGCGATTTAGTCGAATTTCTCATAAGATGTGAGAAAAATAGGGTCGTAATTATATTTTGTAATTATAATTGATTAAATGTGAAACATTTATGCTGGCAGATGTGGCCTTGTATTGTTTTTTTAGCTATTGTGCTTGATTTATAGAATGATGTATCATGTTATTATTTTAGTGATTTACTATATTTATGGATAAGTATCCTGTCTTTTTTAAAAACGTTAAGAAATATAATGTAATATCAGTGTTTTTATACTTATCACGGAATTTCAGAAAGTCAGGAAAAGTCAGGGAATCTTCGATAAACTTAAGTTAATGTTAATTTGATTCTTTTTTTTTAATGCAACAATTTTGTTAAAAATATAATTCATTTTCAGGTTGAACCCGTCTTTTTGGGGAAAACGTTCACATATTTGTATTAAAATTGCTTTTTTTATATTAAAAATCACAATTGTCTGGTTGAAAATTTATCTGCTTAGGTTGAGGATTCAACTATTTTGTTAAAAATTCGTATTTTTTGGTTGAACTGTCGCGTATTATACTTTTGTTGGTAACTCATCTTTTTTTGATGAAATTGCAACTACTTTGTTAAAAACTTGTTTTTTGGTTGATGATACATCATTTCAGTTCAACGACCTTTTTATTGAAAATTTAACTATTTTGTTGAAAATCCCTTTTGTTCGTTTAAAAATTTGTCTTCTTTATTTTAAAAATCAACTATATTTAGTTACGAATTTCTGTATTTATGTTGATAATTCGTATTTTGCGTGAGATAACAATCTTGGACACTAATTTATATTTTTCATTGAAAACGTAGTTCTTCGGTTTTAAATTTGTGTTATTTATTAAAAATTCATCTTCTTGTTTTAAAATTATCCTTTTTGAATGGAAATTTATTTCATCGATTGAAAAGGCATTTTTTATTGAAACTAATTTCATTAGTTGAAAATTGGTCTATTTCATTTTTTGACAAAATCCATTTTTTTGTTGAAAATTCTAATATTTACTTAAAAATTCATTTCCTTGGTTGAAAACTTGTATTTTTGGACTAAAAATTCAAATTTTTGTTCAAAGTTTAAATTTTCGGGTTCAGAATTCAACTGTTTTCGATTGAAAATTATTATATGTTTTTGGTGAAATTATCAACTATTAAAATTACTAATTAAAAATTCAATTAAAAATTGTTCAGGGAAAAGTCAGGGAATTTCGAAATTGGGTTTATTTAGGAGCCCTGGATATGTTTTATATTTATTTTTGTTATTAAATAGGAAATTGCGATGTGAGTAAAAGGACTAGATTTAAAAATTAAGTTTGATGTCCAGTAGAAACATGAAGAAATACATTTTTAAGAATAGAATGCACTGTGAAAAATAGAATATTCTTGTCATTAGGATCTTTTTAATAAGCAAAACATGTCAAAACTATTTTTGACAAGGAAAAACAAGCTTTTAGTCTGCCTTGTGGTCGACCACCCATATAGTAGATGATACACTTCCACGGTCCAGTTTCGTTATTTTTACTCTTACATCAATGTTTGACGTGTAAATTTATTTTTCTAGTAAATCCGATTGATTTAATGGCAAACATTAAAAATTAGTTTCTTACAAAACTCCATTTACTATCCTAGACATACATTATTAACACACTCTGTATCAAATTTTAACTGCACAAATTATAAAAAACATATTGTTCCATTTTTATAAAAAAATAAAATTAACTATGTTTTCTCCGAACACGCTAGGTTTTGAATGATTTCAACCCGAAAGGGCTCACATCTTTCGGGGTTTTTCTTTTTAAACTTCTGACGTGTCTCACGCTCATTCGGGGGGAAAAAAATCGAGTGTGCCATTTTTGCGAAACCTTCATTTTTTATTTTTTTAATAGGCTGATCAGAATATTTTCATGAAACTAATTTTAAAGTGAAATATTATTGGCTAAACTAAGCCTTTTGAGGGAGCAGTAAATTCATGATATTTACTAACGGGCAAGATGTCTAGTTTCCACCACTATGACTCCTTCCTCACTCTCAGCTTTAAGGTAGATGTGCCGAAATGGGATCCTACTTACGGATTGTCTAAAATTTTCAGAATATGTAGCAAATATTGTTATCTAACGATTCATACCATATTCGGCTAGTTCGACCGTTTCAAAAGTCAAATACGATCAATTATGTTTAGTACTTTTTGCATGGGTCTCCCATAGCTAACATGGGCAATCACCACATTACAGAGTCTAGTATGGAAACGAAGCTTACTATTAAGCTTAAGAACTACAGATTTGAAGAAAAATATCGTGCGGATTTTATCTTTAAAAATAACAATTATTGACCGTTTAGTATGAAAGATATAATAGTGTAAAAAATAATGTTTCTGTTCTCGCGAGCACATGGTGGGGGTAGGCAGTGACGATGTGGCAACACTGTCACTCAGTATTTCATAGCTGTGTATGAACTGTGGTTAGGGAAAAAAGTCAACACAAGTTTCTGCGAGAATGAAAATGCGACGTTGCCATTATCGTTGCCTTACGAACTGTTATTCTGAATGTGTGTATTCGTATATAGGCCGCTTCTATGCGAGTGTACAAACTCAATTAAAATTGTTCACCAATGGTTACGAGAGAACTTGTCATTTCTTGCATCTATCTGAGCGTAAACTTTTGAATGTTATTGTCACGTGACAACTACCTTAAGGTTGTCAGAGTGAGACGGAAGTTTTCCACGTTGAGTGAAGAGTCGTAGTGGTGGAAACTATATATCTGGTCCGTGAGTGAATATCATGAAACCCCTCACTCAGGCGATTTAGTTTAGTATCTAAAAAATTGAAACTTTAGTAAACTTGCGAAAAAGTGGAAAAAATTAGTTTTTCGAACTTAGATTGTTTTCAGTCCATCCCAAGTCCCAAGTACACAAAAACTCCCGGTATTCGGGAGTTGCCTGCGAACAGCTTTGTTCCTGCATCGAAGGCATCGAAACGTAATCATTCAGGGACGGCACTAAACGGGGGGTTACTAAAACACGGTTTTGGTGTAACCTGATTTTTTCAACCGGTTAGCATAGGTCCGTGAAACCCATTTTTTAATCTATACCGCTTTACAATAATTTGTTAATGACCGTCGTTGAATAGATTATTTGCGTGCGAAACATAAAATTATCTTTGCAAGTCAATCTTGTTTCTTAGCGATTTCTTCGCTAAGTTTTGTCTACTTATGTAAAGGGGTCAACATTTAATGAACTTAAAGTAGTCCGTGTATTCAAGAATTTTGCTGAAAAAAAATCGTTGCTTGTTAAAGAATAGTTTAGAATTTACTCTGAGCTACTACAATCAGATCACAATTTTTTTTAACTAAACAAACTGTTTTCTTTGGTATACATCAAAATTTGGTTGAATCAAATCAATTTTTTGTAATTCGAAAAAATATTTGATTGACCCAAGTAAATTTGTTGATTGAATCAACCAAATACTGAAAAACTCATCTACCAAAAAGTTTGGTTAACAAATTAGGATGGCCGCTAGACCGTAAAAAACCGGGAAATGACAGTGCATTTATCTTTTGACCGGAAATTTGACAAATTTGTCGACACATTTTTTTAAATGATTGATCGAATTTGAATTGAATTATCATTTTACATTCGGATTTTATTCAGTTCATAATGCGTAATTAGAAAATCTTTCACATAAAATATTTCCATTTTAGATTTAATTTAAAGCGTACATTTTATATTTGAAGTTTTTTAAAGTGCAGTTTTAAAAATCACAAAATTACAGATTAGAAGCCTTTGAAATTTACAAGTTTGGATAAAAAAACATTTTTCGTTCATCAATTGTGACTATACATGATAAAGATTTTTGAAATTGAACCGTACAAGGATAAAAATTGAATAATTGATTTTAAAGGACGCGATTCGGAATATTTCCAAAGTTTAAGAATTTCCAGATGTAAAAGCCCGATTGAAACTGTATTAACTTTTTTCATTTCAAAAATAATTTTAAAATAATATATTCATAATTAAAGGCTTTTAATTAATTTCAAATATGATTCCAATCTACAATTAAAAAATTTGAAATGTTTTCAATTAAGAAAAAGAAGAATCGTTTCATCTTTCAAATCTTTTGACTGGTAATTTAAAATCAGTAATTATAAATAAAATATTCAAAATCAAACGAAAAAAGTAAACTTTAAATGACACAATTTTAATTGTTCTATTTCAGCAATTTTAATTTTTAAATAAAATTGTTAAATTTTGATGTATAAATAAAATTTGAACACCTATTCATAGAAAAAATCTTATTTAAAGTGATATTCGAAAGTTTTTACAAGATTCAGAATTATTTAAAAAAATTTAATCATTTAAAAGCGTGTATCGACATGTGTGTAATTAAAGTGTATTCGTATACCGACCGAATAGTGGATGTTCGTACCGACATTTTCTGAAGAATCTTAAGATAATTAAAAATTATTTTTATTTTAAAAAATGAATTTAAAGAGAATGTTTAAAAAGATTTTCAAAATATTAAAAAATAAATCAGGGAGACCTTGTGGAAATTTGTTTAATTTTGCATGATTTTTTAAACAAAATTGTATAAAAAATTCTAATAATTTTAAAAGTGGTTTTAAACTTCTGAAAATTTTCAAAAACAATTTGAAGTTGGAAAAATTTTAAACAACATGTCGATTTTTGTAAATTTTGAAATAAAATTTTCAGGCTTTTTAAGGATTTTTAAACTATTTAAAATAAAAATAATTTAACTTTTAATTTTCGAAGTGTTAAGTTTATTTAAAAAATGCAGTCGTTCAATGTTTAATATTTCTAGCTTAAAATTGCTTAAAATTATTCGCAGCTTAGTTTTTATTACTTCAAATGAAAAACGTTTTTAGCTTAACAGTGAAAAATGTTTGTGAACCGGGCAAAAACCGAGAAATGACCGGGAATTTTTCTTTGATTAAAACGGCCACCCTGAACAAGCCAGAAATTTTTTGGGTCAAGCAAATATTTTATTGTCCATATAATAACCGTATTCTATGGTCGAGCCAACAAAAATTTGGTTGATTCAACCAAATCGTTTTCTGAGTGTGTTGGATTGAAATTGTTGCTACGTAATTGAGGCATAGAACTAAAAATTGATCGATGTATTTTATTTGTTTACAGATTAAATGGTATTTGGCGACCATGTACAGCCTAAATGTGAATATGAATCCTAGCCCGTCGGCTGCCGCGGGTCTTCTTGGTGTCGCGGCGGCCGAGGTCACTCCAAGGACACCGGAAATCGTAAACTCCCTTATCGCCATGACCAATCCTTTTGAGGGTTACAATCATGAAAAATGTAGAGATCGCACCGACTCGACTAGCAGCGGTGAACCCAGTCCACCCAGTGTTCAACATACTTGTAGTCAGCTTATTAAAGAAGGTATTTTCATTTAAAATTCAAATGAAATCTGCTTTCTGATAAATAATTTTATGCACCGAAACCAGAGCATGAAAAATTTCACAAATCAAAATTAGATTTTTCATTTTACTGATATGTTTTATGTTAAATAAATTAAAAAAATTATATTTGTTTATAGCACCTTCAAGGTTATGCCTGTGAGCGAATAATTTTTATTATTTCAAATTTTGTGGATGTTTTTTTGCTTTTGAAAAAAACTTAAAATTGAGAGATGTATGATGAATATAATTATGTAAAAATAAAATAATATGAATATTTTTCTTTGGTAAAAAATGTGAGGAAATTGAGTAGATACCAATCAGATTCAATGCTTTTTTATATTAAAAGAACTAAAAAATCCTACTTCGAGAAACCTAAATAAAATACCATAATAAGTCAAAAATCTCAAGAAGGGGAAATTTTCGGGAAAATCTGGACGGATAGTCACCCTATAAAAGAAGGTACTTTTGTGACTAGAAACACTTTTGACTATCATCTAGAAAAAATCATTGCAAACATTGTGAAAATTTCAAGGCTTTTCCTTTTAACTTATGAAAACTTTTCCGAGGAGTAATTTTAAGTTAATTTATTATTATGGTAATTATGTACGGGCTTTTGTGTATATGTGTGTGTTAGGGGGAAGGTCTGGAACATCTTAATAATCCTTACGTGGGGGGGGGGGGGGGGGAGAATTCCTTAGTTAAGTTTTCTTCTTTACACTTTTTTTTTAATATGCTAATTAAAACCTGATTAGGCTGTTGAAATTACTTTTTTACTATCTTAAACATTATTTTATTTATATTTTATTGTGTAATATTTCATATTGCATACGTCCCATATAAATATAGAATAATTTATTTCATTGTTTAAATCTTGTGTATCCTTTTCATGAAATATAGTAAATTCGCTGGGAATTTTTGCAATCCTTTAAAAAAAATGAATAAACTTCCTGATAATCTTTAAAAATCCATTAAAAACTGGGTGGAAATCCCTTACAATCCTTTAAGATTCCGTAAAATTCATTTACGTTTTTGAAATCTTGAAAACGCTCAAAAATCCTTTAAAATCCGTAGGATTCCTTTAAAATCTCTAAAAATTGGTTAAAGTCTTTCAAATTCCGTGAAATATTTTAAAATTTCACGACATTCCTTGAAATCTTTGAAATCCCTTTAAAATTCGCTGAAATCCTTGAAATCCATTGGAATCTTGCCGAATTTTGAAATACCCTCAAATATTTTTCGAATCATTAAAATTTTTAAAAATAGATGCTGAATATCTTAAAATCCTTTAAAGTCCTTTGCAATATAAGGAAAACCTTTAAAATTTCTTAAAAGCTTCGGAAATCCCTTTAAATTCTTTGAGATTCCGTGGAATTGCTTTAAATCTTACAAATCGCATTAAAATGCCTTACGTAACTTTAAAACCCATGAAATCCCTTAAAATCTATAAAAATCGAATAAAGTCCTGTAAGTTCCATAGAATTTCTAAAAACTCGTCATACTTTTCAAAATATTACGAGATGCTTTGAAATCTTTAGAGACCCTTTAAAATGAAATATTTTAAAATCCATGAAAAATGCCTTATAATCCATTTAAATACTTTTTATTAATCGGAAATCCTTTGAAATTTCTTAAAAACTTTGTAAATCCCTTTAAATTCTTTGAGATTCCGTGGAATTGCTTAAAATCATGAAAATCCCATTAAAACTTCTTGCATAGCATTAAAACCCATGAAAACCAATTAAACTCTATAAAAATCAATTAAAATCCTGTAAGTTCGTTAAAATGTCTAAAAATTCGTGATACTTTTCAAAATATTACGTGATGCTTTGAAATCTTTAGAGACCCTTTAAAATGAAATGTTTCAAAATCCATGAAAAATTCCTTATAATCCATTTAAATACTTCTTATCAATCGAAAATCATTTGAAATATCTGAAAAGCTTTGGAATTCCCTTTTAATTTTTTGAGATTCTGTAAATATTTTGAAGTCCTTAAAATCGCTTAAAATCTTGAAAATCCTTTACGAATATGAAATATGTCAAAATATTACTAGATGCCTTGCAATCTTTTAAGACTCTTTAAAATTTATTAAAATCTTATAAATCCGTGAAAATTTCTTAAAATTTATAAAAGTAGGTTGTAATCCTTAAAATTCCGGGAAGCATTTCGAAATATTAGGAGATCCCTTAAAATCTTTTAAATCTCTTTAAAATTTATTGAAATCTTTATAATCCATTTTAATCGTTCAGAATCTCTTGAAAACCCTTACAATAGGTTCAGATATTTTTAAAACCCTGAAAAATTTCTCAAAATCCTTTAGAATCCTTTATCATATACATAAATTTCTAAAAATTTGGTTAAAACTTTTGAATTCCTTGAAATCCCGTACATTTTTTTGAGATTCCGTAAAATCCGAAAATCGCTTGAAATTTTGGAAATCCCACTGAAATTCCGTATGATTCTTTTGAAACCGCGAAAACCCCCTTAAAAATTTAAAAAATCGGTTAAATTTCTTGAAATTGCATAAAATATTTCGAAATATTACGGCATTCCTTAAATGTTTGAAAACCCTTTAAAATTCAATGGAAATTTTAAAATCTATGGGAATCTTTTTGAATCTCCTGAAATACTTTTAAATATTGTAAAACCTGCAAACTTTAGATACCCTGAAAAATTCTTCGGAATTCCTTAAAATCCTTTCTAGTATTCGAAAATCCTTTGAAATTCAGTTGAATCTTTTGAAATCTTAAGAAACCCTATAAAATCCATGATTATAGTTTGATAAACTTGTAAATCCTTAAAGTCCCTTGATATTTATAGAAATTCTTAAAAATTACATTTGTAGTGAAATTAATTAATATATTATCTTAATATATAATCTTTAAAAAAAACTTACAATGGGGAGCAAGGGGTTCAAAATTTCAAAAATCATCCTTTTGTAATTAATGGACGTCCCTGATGTGTTTCAAAAAAATATATTTTTTATTTTAAAAGTTAAGAAAGATACGAACGTTTCTCAGTAGGATTCGGGTAAGTGTTCCATGGCCTTGGAGGTAAATTTTCAGAGAAAATATTTTTTTCACATAAAATAAATTTAGGAGAACAAAAAAATTATTAATAAATTAGAAATAATAACTATAACTACGCATATAATAACTGTAACTATATTTTTATTTTTCGATTTCCGCAAACTTTTTCGTATTCTAGAGTTAGTCATAATTTAAAAAAAATCCGAATAAGGGGATGAGTTCTCGTTGTCGTAAAAATGTGTTTAAAACATTAATTTTTGGAAATTAAATTAATGTAAGAAATTTGCTTCAATTCAGTAAACAAATATTTTCATAATTCTTTTTTTTTGTGCTCGCGTCAAAAAAATCTATGTTCCTTTATTCGATCCGGCAGTTCAATTGAAGTATTTTCAAGGGAAGGGTAGACATTTAACATGTGAGAATGAGGAAAAAATCAATGTCAATTTTAACCTTTTTTAACTAATTTCCTTTTAGTTTCTTCTGAAATAAATAATGATTTAATAATTGAGAATAATTTTTTAGATTTTTACAAAGTGTTCCAAAAAAATTTGTTTCAAATACACTTAATTGGAGGTGAAGATTGGAAGATTGAAAGTATAGTAGAAAGTAAGAAAAAAAAAAGTATTTCCAAAGGAAGGACGGTAATCATAAATTTAAAAAGTCATGCAAGTAAATGAGGCAACTTATTTAGAAGTCATGGTTGAATGTTAAATTCACAAGTTGAAATTTTATTACTAGAGGAATACATTTTGAAAAGGAAAGATTATTATCGTGTTTAATTTAACTAGAATAGGTGTAAATCAATATGAACAGTGTCTATATTAATTCTTAAAATTTAAATTGCCATTTTAAACTATGATTTTTCAAAGTTTTTGATTTTTGGTCAAATATTCATTTCTTGATAGATGTTTGACGAACACCTGTATTCCAAAAGCAAAAGATTTTATTATTTGGGTTTTTCTCTGAATTTATTAGACTCATAATTTCTTTTTATTTATCATTTTTTTCACTCTGTCTTAGATTTTCGAAAATATATTTAAAAAATTGAGTTTGTAATAATATTTTTAGGCAATGGAAATTGGATATGGAAGTTTTTTCCTCAAATTTCGAGAGGAGAAGAGAGCAGACTTCACATTTTTAAAATTATTTTTGGGCAGAAATTTTTAAATATTTTATTTTGTTATTTGTCAAATTCTTTGGTACACGTTTAGTATATTTTTCTTCTTACTTTTCTTATTTTTCCTTTATTATCTGCAGCCTTTAATCTAATCTTGCACAATGTTTGTTTAATTTTCGAAATATTGATATTTAAATTTTAAATGTTCCGATATAAAAACCACCAATATTTGCAGTTTTCATTTCATTTCTTCTCACTGATTAGAAATAGCTTGTAGACTTCACCTTGACCTTGAATTAATCTATTCAGAATTTTAGTGTCTTACGTGTAATTATAAAGAAAACAAATAGGTACAGATTTTTTCGCCAGTATTGAAATGCGAGTTTTTTTTATCTTATCAGGCAGTGATTAAAACACAGGTTATCAAAATGTATCTTTTGTTCGTTTCCAATATCAGTTTACTAATTGCTTTACCAAATTATAAAATATTGTTCCCGAGAGTTTGAGATAATTTATAAATTTGTATATCGCTTTTTATTAAAAATAAGTGAATTTCATCAAATAATACAGAGAAATTTTTATTCAAACACTTAGTTTCATTAAAATTGTACCTATAATTCTGGGATAATTATGTCGAAAGGTAATGTCAAAAAATAATCAATTTCGTGATGTGGAAAATAAAAAAGAGTTTAAAGTATTATATTTAAATTTACTGCAAACTCGGAATAAATTATTAATAAAAATAATAATAATAAATAAAAACTTGTTTTTTAATGAAATTTCTAATTTTTCAGGACTGAAGCTGACTCTTCAAACTAAGAGAAGGGCACATAGTAGTGGCGACGAAATAAAGAAAAGAGCGAAAAAGGAAGAGGGTAGTGCTGACGACGAAGAAGAGGACGATTCGAGCCACAGCAACCATCCTGGAGGAGTAAGTTCTTCCCAGACTTCACAGTCCAAAATGATTTAAAAAACGGAGGAAAAATAGTGATTTTTTTACGAAATATAGGAAAATAATAAGACAATAAAATCTTTGAAATAAAATAATTGTAGGTACCACATTTTTTTTGAATATGAAACGCTTTCAATTCTTAAGAAATCAAATCAAAGATTAATATTATGGCAAGAGAAGGCATTTTTATCAAAATAAATTAACTAAAAAAGATGGATTTGCAAACAAAATATTTCAAACCAAAAAGATTTACATTTTAAATGAAAAAGAAATGAGTTTTCAATAAAAAATATGAATTTTTAACAAAACTATTAATTCCTAAACAGATACTTTAATTTTCTACCAAAATAGTAGAATTACTGAGCAATAAAGACAAATTTTCTACAAATCAGTTATATTTACCACACAAAAATATAAATTTTTAGCAAAAATGTCATTTTTTACGAAGTAGTTTAATTTTGCAACACAATAGTGGAATTTTCCACTCCTAAAAACGAATTTCAATCCAAAAAGTTTAACGCCCCCCCCTGCCCCCAAAAAAGCGAGTTTTCACAAAAAAAAGTTATTTTTTAACCATATAGTCGAATTTTCGAACAAAGAATATGAATTATAAACGAAAAAGTTAAATTTTAAGTAAATGGTTGAATTATCGAAAAAAAGAGTTTAATTTTGAAGCTAGACAAACGAATTTCCTATATAGAAGTTTTATTTACAATTCCGAATTATAAATTATTGCCAAAAAGTCCATTTTTAACAAAAAAGTTGAAGTTTAGAACCAATTGGTTGAATTTTCCATCCATAAAGACGATTTTGCACCTAAACAGTTGAGCATTTAAAAGAACTAAATTTTCAAAAAAAAAGTTCAGTTTCATCCAAATATTGTTTTTGATCTTATGTTTTTGACCAGGGTGA
Organism: Druon quercuslanigerum; assembly: GCA_010014905.2. Classification (NCBI taxonomy): domain Eukaryota; kingdom Metazoa; phylum Arthropoda; class Insecta; order Hymenoptera; family Cynipidae; genus Druon; species Druon quercuslanigerum. Next base: position 29,504 of record JAAAKG020070671.1, read on the forward strand.
GAGAATGTGAAGTGGGTGTTAATTTTTTTTTTACTTCAAAAAAATTAGCATCGACTTTACTCTCAACCAAATAGTTGAATATTCTACCAAAAAAGTCTTATCTTCAATCAAATAATTAAACCTATTATTTGAATTTGCTATCAAGATAAAATTGAACTATTTGCTTAAAAATAAAACTGTCTGGGTAAAAATTTAATGTTTTTTTACTAAAAATTCGACTGTTTGGTTGAAAATTCATCTTTGGAGTTTAAAACTTCAACCTTTTTTTCGAACATTCATCCTTTTCGATCAGAAATCATTTTCGGATGTTAAAAAAATTTGTTAAAAAGTTGTTAAAAATTCATATTCTTTCGCTGTAATAAAAATTTCATTATTTTTTTGAAAATTCAACAGTTTTCATGAAGAATATCTTTTTTGGTTGAAAATTCAACTATTTTGTTAAAAATTCGTCTTTCTAGGTTTAAAATTCAACTATTTGATTAGAAAAGAACTTTTTTGGTGAAAATTTTAATATTTTGCTTAAAACTAACATTTTTTTGTTAGAAAATTTGTTTTTTTGTTCAAATTTTTTAATATTTGGTATAAAAATTGTACTATTTGCTTTAAAATCCATCTATTTTGGTCCGAAATGCAACTATTTTATTAAAAGTATGTCCTTCTGGGTTAAAAAATATTTTTTAAAAAATAATATTAACTTGATTGTCCAAAATTGAAATATTTGGCTTGAAGCTAACTTTCTTGTTGAAAATTCATATTTTTGGAAAGATAGTTTTTGGGTAAAAAAATGCACCTATTATTTGGTAAAATATATATATATTTTTGGGTTAAAAATTCAACGATTTTGTTTGAAATTCGTGTTTCTGGGTTGAAAATCCAACTATTTGTTTCAAAAAGAACTTTTTTGTGGAATAATATTTACTTGATTGCTGAAAATTTAAATTTTTTGATTAAAAATTCGTTTTCTATATAGAAAATTTGTTTTTTATAAAAATTTGTGCTATTTAGTAAACAAATTTAATATTTGTTTAAAAATCCATCTATTTTGGTCCAAAATGCAACAATTTTGTTGAAATTCCTCTTTTGAGTTGAAAATTTAAATATTTCATCAAAAATTAAACTATTTGGTTCAAAAGTCATCTTTTTTAGTCGAAAATTAAACTGTTTTATTTAAAATTTATCCTTCTGTATTGCTCGGTGGTCCAGGTGAAGTTCACTGACGCGGTGGTCCAGGTGGGACTTTTAAGTCCATAAGGTTTTTGTCAATGTTATTTTTATCATTAAAATCTTTCAAAATTCACAATTATTCTTCTGAGTCCATTCAATGGATTTCAAGAAACTGTTTTGTTATTGGCAACTTTATATATAATTCACACGTATATAATACTCAGATAGTATTTCAGAGTGGTTTAGGCAAGCAGATATACTACTAAAAACAATTTTTTATTTTTAAAAATTGTATAATGCAAAATATGGATCAAATAATGCAATGTCTGTATTTCTTGCACATAAATATACAAAAAATACCGAAAAAACACGATAAGAGGAGATTTCCAAATTGCCCAAAACACTAACTCCGTTGTCCAGGAGGCGCACAAACTAACTGACGCTGTCGCCCTTCAGGCAGCTAGACCCTTAGTCGCTTGGGCAACTTTCGAAATATTTAAAATACGAAAAGGCGCTGCGCCCTAAAAGACCCACCTGGACCACGAAGTCTTAAAAATGAAGTTTTTCCGACACCCTTTAAAGTTATTACTCAAAAACAAATTGAACAAAAATCTTCCCAAAAATTTTCCGATACTGATGTAAAAAAATGGTTTTCAGCTCACTCCAGAGGACGAAGAAAGACGTCGGAGAAGACGCGAGCGGAATAAGATCGCGGCGACGAAATGCCGCCTAAAAAAGCGCGAGAAGACCGTCATTCTTGTTCAGGAGTCTGAGATCCTGGAAACTCAGAATCACGATTTGAAGACTCAAATCCAGGAGTTGGAGACCCAGAGGCGCAGGCTCGTCGACATGTTGAGTTTGCACACTCCCACATGCCTAAAACATGGTGGTTCCAATGACACTTCCTATCAACAATACGCGGAGCCACTTCCGTTACCTAGTTATCAGGAGAATTTCGTGCCACCAGCTCTCAATCAACCGCAGAACTGTGTCACGGATTATCCTGTCAAAGTGGAAAGTTACGATGGCGCGACATCGGACTACTATCGGCAAAGCAGTCCTTACATACCCACTTCCGATTCTGGTTGCACGGTTTAGTTGAGACCCAGGAGAAAAAATTCACCTGAAATTCCCCGAGGAACACCACCACTGGAAATTCGGGTGGCAATTTCAAACAATTCGTGTGGAATTGTTCGTGGATTTTGCACGTGAATTCAGAAATCTAGAATTAAGGAACGAGACATATTGATATCGTATACGGAGTACTCAAAATTGGATTTCTACGTGAATTTTTTCACCTGGGGGCCGTGATTTTGTGGAGTTGGATGCTCAGTCAGTTTTTTTTTAAAAAAGACCCGCCGATCCACTTCAAAAATGCAGAAGTCACGATATCTAGACATAGGATACAGTATTTATTTCTAAATCTAAACTCGTTTAGCTTTACTACCAAGTCTAGGGAAAAGATTCTCTGAATATTTCAAAATGCTTTCCATTCTTTTAAAAAATCAAAAATATTTTACACGAATTTTCAGATTAGAATACTGAAAACTTCGGAAAAAGAGATATTTTCTTGCTGAGCTTCCGAGGAATGAAAATAGAATATTCAAATCAAATTCAAGTGAATTCACTGTTAATACTTTTCGTTAACGATGCAACTATTTTGAAGAAAAAAACTTTTTAAAATATTTTTCCGCTTTCCCCTTAGACATATTTATTCTGTTTGGCGATTGGCTAAAATAAAGTGTCAGCCATCTTATAAATTGCAATTTTAAACGATTTCAAAGAATTTCAAAACATTTAAAAAGATTTTTATGATTTTGTAGGATTTTAAAAATTTTAGAGTATTTAAAAAGATTGCAAGGGATTTCAGAGAATTTTGAAAAATAATGCAAAAGATTTTAAAGCAAAGATTTTAGAAGAATTTCGAGTAAATTTAAGAGATATTTATGAGTTTTTAACAAAATTAATAATGTAATTTAAAATCTTCAAGGGTTTAAAAAAATTAAGAACATATGTTTTTAAAGATTTTGAAATAAAATTTTGAAGCTTCTTGAGGCTTTTGTAAGGTTTGAAGATAATAAAAATGTTCTTAAGATTTCATGTAAAATTATAAATGATCTTTTTATGTTGAAAAACTAATTTTAAGAGATTATTTCAAAATATTTAAAAACATTTCCAAAATTTCCAAAAAGGAATCTGGAATGTCTTAAGGTAATTTATTTTTATTTTTAAATATTCAAAAATAATTATAGCCTTACAAATATTTAAAACGCATATTTTTCAAGATATTAAAATAAAATTTAAAATTATTTTTTATGTTAAAAATTAATTCAAAGGAATTACCTTGAAAAGATTTTATAACATTTCCAAATTGCCACAAAGAAACTGGAAGGTTTGAGGGCATTTTCTGGTAATTTCAAAAGATTCTTTAAAATTTTAGAAATGATTGAATTCAGCTTTAAATATATTCAGGAATCTTAAAAGTTTTGGAAAGAATAAAAATATTTAAAAATCTCGACAATATAAAATCTTTTTAAATTTCTGCGAAACTTTTACAACTCATAAATATTTTTTAAACTGACACGAATTGTTCCTAAAATTCGGTAAAATTCCGCAGATTAAAAAATTTTTTAAAAACTTTTGTAGTATTTTCTCAATGTTCCTTGGAAAATTATATTTATATAACTTTAAAAATGAATGAACCTTAATGTAAATAGATATTGGAATGTTTTATTTTGTAACAAGAATTTTTTTTATCTCAAATTATAATTGAAAATTGAAGTTTCAAAAGATTTCAAAGGTTTATAAAGGATTTCAAAAAATTTAAAAAGATTTTTATGATTTTGCAGGATTTTTAAACTTTTAAAGTATTTAAAAAATTGTAAGGGATTTCAGAGAATTTCGAAAAATAAAAGAATAGATTTTAAAGCAAAGATTTTAGAAATAATTCGAGTAAATTTAAGAGAAATTTATAAGTATTTAAAAGATGAAAAAATAATTTTAAACCTTAAAGGATTCAAAAAAATGTAGAACGTATACTTGTGAAGATTTTAATGTAAAATTTTTAATCTTCTTAATTTCATGTAAAATTATAAATGATTTTTTATGTTAAAAAATTTATATTAAGAGATTATTTCAAAATATTAAAAAACATTTCCAAAATTGCCAAAAAGAATCTGGAAGCTTTTAAGGTTTTATTTTTAATTTCAAAAGATTTTAAAAAATTTTAGAATATATTTTTAAATTTCTTTCAAACTTTTACAACTCATAAATATCTTTTAAACTGACACGATTTTTTCCTAAAATTCAATAAAATCCTGCAAAATAAAAAAAATCTTAAAAATGTTCTAGATATTTAAAATCTTCAAAAATCTTTTTGAGTTTTGTGAAGATTCTTTGGAAAATTATATTTATATAACTTTGAAAATAAATAAACCTAAATTTAAATAGTTATTCGAAAGTTTTATTTCGTAGCAACATTTTTTTTACCTAAAATTATCATTAAAAATTGCAATTTTAAAATATTTCCAAATATTTTAAAGGATTTCAAAAAACCTTTGAGAATTGTAATGCTTTTGCAAGATTTTTAATCTTTCCGAAAATTTAAAAAGATTTCAGGGCATTCCAGAGAATTTCAAATATTTCAAAACATTTCAAGAGATTTTAAGAAGTCTCATCTGATTTCAGAATTTTTTTAATTTTCGTAGAAATCTCGAGAAATATTACTAATTTTAAGATAATACGGAATTTAAAAGTATTTATAGGGATTTTAGGAGAGCTATGCTTTCTTGATTCCAATGCATTTCAAGATGGTTTACGGGGTCTCAAATTATTTCAAAGAATTAAATATTTTTAAAGGGATTTTAAAATATGTTAAAGAATTAAAATTTGCAGAATTTCAATAGATTTAAAAGGGTTTCATAATATTTAATGGGATTTTACGGAATAATACTAGAGTGTTTAAAAGATTTCATCACTTTTGAAGGAATTAAGAATGATATAGATTTCAATATTTTAGAATATTTCCGAAATTTCATGGAATTTTACGAGATTAAGGTAATTTGTTGGATTTCAATAGAAATTATAAGATTTCAAGAGATTTCTGCGGATTTTAGAAGTTTTCAAAGTTTTAAAAAGATTTACGTTTTTCAGGAGTTTTAGAAAATCTTAACGAATTTCAGGGGTTTTTAAAAGGTTTCAACGGTTTTTTAAAAAGATTTTCTACTATTTTCCAATATGTATGCCACTGTTGACACTATTTTTTTTATCTCTGAAGTGAATCTGAGCCCTGGGACCAATTTCTCAAAATTATGCTTTTAACAATTTTAAGTAATTTGGGACACTATTTATTGATGCCTACTAGAAGTATGTGAAAGTTATATCTCCTTTTGCGCGAAAAAAGGAATGTTGAAATCATGAGAACGACAACTGGATGAGAACCATTTGTTTTTTCGTCCTCAAATACAGAAAATTAAAACAAAAGTTTTCATCTTCCTGAAATTTGGTAAATAATGGCCACTAAGTTTTATAATTTTTATAACAATTTTATGTCAATTAGTATATAGAAATAATGTTATTCTTGGGCCTTGTACAGTTGTCATTCTTATGTTTTCATAAATTATTAAATTCCAGTGTAAATGAAAAATTCCTGACAATGTTTTCGTGAGTTTGTAAAAACACAGCTTTTAAATTTATGAGATCGAAACCTGAAAAAGAAACATCCCCCCCCCCCACACGGAAATTTGTTTAAAAATCTTTTTTCTTCTATAGTTCTATAATTTTATCAAGATGTTATATTTGGAAATCTATGGCAGAAAACTTTTTTTTTCATTCTGTAAAATTACATTTTTTACGCTTATCCAATTTTCATTCTCATGTGTTCAGTTCAAGAAGATAAGATGTTGGATGATCAGAATCTTATGGGAAAGATGTGCGGGATAAATGTTGTCTTCCATACTTGAAACTTTTTTTTAGGAATTTGTGAAATTTTGGCTCACTGAGACATTTTTATTATGTAGAGAAATATCCAAGAGTAGAAATATTCAAAAATTATTTAAGAAAAATTCATTACACATGCGGCAAATGGTTATTTTGGCAAGATATACTGGATTCAAAATTAATTTAAAGAAATACGATTTTATAAAGCTTCGCAAAATCACGTTTTTGTCGAATGAGACCGATTGGCGGAATATATTTTTAAAGATAGATCTTGAGTTTTTTAATGTCTGAGTAATCGTATGTCTCTGTATTATATTGTATAAATATGTAAAACAGGAGATTATGCATTCCAAGGAAAAATAGAGAAAAGGAAGTCTGAAGTGCTGAAAATTTAAAGGACATGACTTTGACAATTGCTAGAAATTTCTATCACAATTAGAAAAAATTTCTATGACTATTAGAAAATATTAAATAATCGAAGTAGATGAATAAATGATTATAAATTCAGCAAATATTTGATAATAATTTCCGAAAGAAAACTTGGATTCTCTTTTTCACAAATTATAGTTCTGGTATCCAGCACTCTTTTCCTTAGTAATTGTAAGTTTAATACTAAGTCGCCTAGTATATTTTATTCTTAACAATTTCTCTTCTTCCATGTTTTGTAACACTCTTCTTGTACTTTCACTTGAGACGTTTGAAACGAACGTCATGAGACATTCCTTCGTACTAATAACTTTACTGTGACATTCTTTAAGGCGCCTCATGTTAATATTAACTAAAATTGTATAGAAAACTCGTAGCTTAAGTAAGGACGCGCGACTTTTGTGATATTTAAAAAACAACTGTGACAATGTTTTCAGAGTACGTTTATTTTTTCGTAATCGCCAACGAATTTAGAGAAAACATTTCTTGAGTTCTTTTCATATTAGTTGACAAAGTTAGGGGGAACCTTCCCACAATGGATAATGCCACCTGCTGTGGATAATCATTATTTAAAAATACTAATTTATGTCAAATAATTAATTTCGTTTTAAAAATAAGCTATTAAATTAAAATTAATTATTTTTCTTTTATTTTTGCTCTTAATGAACCATTATCCACTGTGGGTTACATAATTCGCTGTAGGGAGGTTCTCCCTATTTAAAAATTCTAGAGAACGTTTTATTTAAAGTCCAAAAATATGTTACTCGGTAGAAATTTTAAACTGTATTTTTGATTAAAACTCGAATTTACCAACTGTTTCACAATTTTGTTGTAAATATCGCAATATTCGCAGTGATTAGAGAAAAAATGGGAAAAGGAATGCATCGCACTCCGGTAATTGTAAGTGCGCGTTAGGGTGCCTCATGAAATTCTTTTTTTTTTTCTTTTTTAAAAACTTTAATTGGACGTTTCTTTCTTTTGGTGAAAAATGATCCCATATTTTTGCCAGATTTTCAATATTTAAAGGTCGCTCAGAAGGTTTTTATGTCGGAAATTCGACTTTTTAAAGTTTCTGAGTATTTTTTCTGAAATTTTAAACCCTTTTAATTTAGTTTAATTTTTTTATATTTTTGACACTCTTTAACATCTCTTAAACTTAAAGTGCCAATTTTTTGATAATGTTGCGAAATAATACTTCAGCGATAAAAGTGTCTACTACTCGAAACAAATTCTTCTTGAATTATTATCCTACAGTTAAAATTATATATTAAAAAGTAAATAGAAAATCGATAAATTCTTAACGAAAGTTTGTGGTACCTTTTTTATATTTAATTCAAAAACACGTACTTTATATAGTAGCTAATATGTAAAGTAGTTTTTAGGTTCATTGGCTTCTAATTTTAAGAAAAAATTGAAAAAGATTTCATAACCATTCACATGATTTCCTAAAACTTTGAAAAATAATGAAGATTTTAAAGCAAAGCCTTTAGCGAAAAATCGAATAAATTAAAGAAAGATTTGTAAGTTTTTAAAAGATTAAAAAATATTTTTAAACCTTAAAAGATTTGAAAAATTTTTTAATGTATATTTATACACTAAAATTTGTTTTTAATATTTCTGGGAAAATTATACATAAATTATATTTTATGTTGAAAAAGTCATTTTAAGAGATTATTTTAAAATATTTAAGAAACATTTCCAAAATTGCTAAAAATATAACCCCCTAAGAATGTTTAAAATGTAGATTTTTGAAGATTTTTAAATAAAATTTTTAAGTTTTTGTAAAGCATGTTGTGAAAGTTCTGAGATAATAATAAAATTTTCTTAAAATTTCGGAGAAAATTTAAAATGATTTTTTACGTTGAAAAATTAATTTTAAGAGATTCTCTCTAAAAGATTTTAAAACGTTTAAAAAATTGATAAAAAAGAATCTGGAAGCTTTTAAGGGATTTTTTTATTTCAAAAGATTTTTCAAAATTTTAGAAATAATTCGATTCAGTTTTCAAGATATTCAGGAATCTTAAAACTTTTGAAGAGACTGAAAATATTTGAAAATTTCAAAAAATGTCTTAAATTTTATGAAATATCTTTAAATTTCTTTCAATCTTCTAAAACTCATAAATATATTTTAAACTGGCACGAATTTTTCCTAGAATTCGGTAAAACTCTGTAGAATAAAAAAAATTCTAAATTTTTTTTACATTTGAAATCTTCAGAAATCTTTTTCATTTTCTCATGATTCTTTAGAAAATTATATTTCTATAACTTTGATCATAAAAAAACCTAAATGTAAATATTTATTCGAAAGTTTTATTTTGTAACAAAAATTATTTTTAATCTCAAATTATAATTTTGCTTGAATTTTTTTTCTTTTTGGACTAAAAAATATTTTTCAGTTAATAATTCGTCTTTTTAGTTGAATTCAACTGTTCTTCATTTAAAAGTAAAATCGTTTTTGGTTGAAATATCATTAAAGTTTTTGAAATTTCGATTGAACATATCATCTCAAATCTTGAAAAATCTTTTTGAATTTTCTCAAGTATCTTACGAGAATCATATTTTATATAACCTTAAAACAAATCAAATTTGAAAGTAAATTGTTACTCGAAATTTTTATTTTTAAATAAAAATGATTTTTTTTCTCAAATTATAATTTAGTTGAAAATCTTATTCTTTTTTGGCAGAAAAATCTGTGTTTGTAAAAAATTCAACTATTTTGTTAAAAATTCGCATTTTTTAGTTGAATTTAAGGTTTTTATTTAAAATTAAAATATTTTACATTAAAATATCAATTTTTTTGTTGAAATTTCGATTAAACATATCTGAAGTGTTGCAAAATATTTTTGAATTTTCTAAAGAATTTTAGGAAAATTATATTAATATAATCCTAAGAAGCAAACAAAAAAACTTTGAAAATAAATAGTTATTCGAAATGAATATTTTTTATTAATAATTATTTTTCTCATCAAGGGGAAGAAACAATAAGGAACCACAGTCTTTCCTTTACAAGAAATTATCGTTTTTTTCATTTGTTGAAAAAAAACTATTTTTTAATTGGAGGACGAGAATTGCTTAATTTTTTAAAAATAGTATTAATTTTTCTCAGTAAGGTAAGTAGGTTTCACAATTTCCTGCATTGTGCAAAATAGAATAATTAAATTATTTTACAAATAAAAAAAATTAAAAATATGAAGTTTTTGGTATAAAAAACTCCGTAGCGACCTCAAAAAATTATTTTTTTAATCTGGCAAAATAGGGTAATTAAAAAAAAGGATTTCATGAGGCATCCTAGTACGCGTGTACTTTTTTTTTTTAATAATGCCGCACAAATATACCCAGTGTATGAGGATGTTCTGTTTGATATTGATACTTTATGTATGTATAATAATTATTACGTATATCGCCGCAAAGCGTTCAGAGGATACTTATAATTATACGACATTACCGATATTTAATAATGTTATACTTACGCATATTTTATATACACAACTGCATATTGCTGTTAACTATTATTGACCATTTAACTCTTTCCCTCCTACAATTTGTAATGTTCCGAAAATGAAAAATTGAATTCATTTTTTTTTTTAAATCAGAATAATTAAAATTTGAGTAGAGGGAACCTCACTACATTGGATAATGCAACCTAGAGTGGATAATCATGAATTAAAGATACTAATAGCAAAATAATAATTTTAATTAATAGTCAAGACACTAAATGTTCATAAATTAAAATTATTTTTCTTTTATTTGAGCTCTTAATTAATGACTAGCCTCCCAAATTTAATTTCGTATGGAAAGAGTTAAAAGTTTAATGTATTACATATTTTTAAGTGTTAGATAAGTGTAAAACCATGTGCCTAACGACATACCTCAACATACTTTGTGGGTAGTTACCTATCTGAATTGCACTTGCGACGAGTTTAGTTTTTCATTGATAATTTTTTATAAATTTAATCTGTATTAATTTTAACATCTAGCGTCCATATCTCGAAATTTTTAATCTTTTAAAGAGACTGCTTTATTTTACTATTTAAGATACAAAAATTTGCAAAAGTTTTGGTAAAATAAGTCGCAAGCGCATTTTGGTTGACGAAACGCATTCGCAGGATTGACTTGTGTTAATTCATTGTTCCGCTGAATGCTCTCGATGCAGAAAACGCTTAAAGTCCAAGAGTTTGTTGCTTCTTTTTTCGGAGTGATGTCGCTGATAAAAAATTTAATTTAAGGTGACAAAGGCGCTCCGTTGCACATATACGTTCCTTGGCATGAGATTTCGGAATCAGGCTGTTTGTGAGACATACTTTTTGCAAGAGAAAAATCTACAATCACGTCTGAAATGTCCACGTAGAGCGACGTTCATAAATTTATGCTTCGTAGCTTTAAATCCTGCCACTGGTGTGCCCGAAACTGCCAAATAGCTTTGCTGATCTTTGTTTATGTTAAGAAAATACTGCCATGAAAGCATAATTTTGATAAAAATGCTGAAAGTGAAGAGTACTTTAGTTTACAGACCACCTTCATTGCTTTATTTACTTTTTGCAAAGCGAATTTGGCGGGGTACTACTAATTTTTTCTATACTCAGTACCTGGCTATGGGTTTCCATGCAAAGACCATTTTCTCCGCACGAGAAATGTGGCAATTATCATTTTTTTTTTTTTAATTTTGAGAAAGTGAATCACAAAGTTTCACTATTGTAAACTCGAAGAAATTTATTCTACAAATAAAAGTGCCTTCAATATTTTCGATTTTTTGTACTTTTTTGATTTTAACTGGAATCGCTCTTAATTTTTACTGCAATTTAACTCAAATCGTGGAAAAATGTCCTGATAATTCCAGGTTTTTTCTAGGTAGCTCAAGATTTTTCCGTTCAAGTGTTTCGCATTTGCTAAAACAATAAACTTAGAATATGTATGCTAAGGTAGAATGAAAATGCACTGCAAATTTTTCCACCCTAGAGGGCAAGACATTTCCCTGAAAGTTTCCAATTCCGGAAAAAGAAAATCCGCAATTTTTTCCGGGCACTTCCAAATTCCATTTAATTAACATGGGGAAGTTTTAAATTGTCGAAAAATTCAACTCATGTTTCAGGGTTTCATCGAAACGTACCCAGTTTTTTAGGGATTTAAAAGGAGTGTTTACGAAATAAAACAATACCAATAACTTTTATTTCCACCCCCCCCCCCCCCCTATCTGCAGCGCCCCAAATATGAC
>JAAAKG020070682.1:0-10981 GCA_010014905.2 Druon quercuslanigerum
TACCACTGATTTGAGCTAATTATGCGATTCAATCTTACTCGGGCAAGCCCGTTTAATGTGACGGGTTTTCGGTAAAAATATAGCCCGTCAAAAATTGCAAGTTGGAACTTGTGTTAAGATTGCTTTCTTCAATCTTCTGTCCGATAGAGGACAGATATATAATTATTAGTAATTTTGCATCAGGTTGCGTCATGCCTCGCAATCAAACGAAAAGGGTGCTTAACTCGAGAGTTAAGTGTAATTCTGACTACACACAATTCTCGGTTTAGTTCCAGAGTCGGGGTTGGCCTACAAATAGCCTTGGAACTAAATCGGGGGAACGGAAACGTAAACAGTCTAGTGCACCTAAACCGTTTTCAATTAGGAACCGAATATTTAAATTTTATTTATTTAATGGTCAGGGAAAGTCAGGGTAGAGTGAGAATTTTTTACAAAATCTTGCAAGTCAGGAAACTTCTATAATAAATAATGTGAAATTTTTTTATTTTATTTATAAATGGTTTTATTTCGTATACTAAAAGTTTTACAAGGTTAATATTCAGGACTTTGAACATGAGTGGTCAAGGAAAATGAATAATTGGCCAGGAAAAGATTTGGGAAATTTTAAAAATGAAGTTTTGCGGCCACCCTGATTCTTGTCAGTAATTTATTTTGGTGGTATTTATATGCATTTCCATTTTACATTTGCTTCCGTCTCATGATTATATTTTTGTAAAAAATTTTGAACTCAAATCTTATTTAGTTAAAAACGCAAAAACTTTAAAAAAATAGTCTTTTTAGTTTAAATATTTCATACGGTTTGGTTCAAATATCTACTATTACATTATTCGTTAAAAATTCATATTTTTTGGTTAAAAATTAAATCTTCTTTTTTAAATTAATTTTTTTAAATGAAAATATTTTATTATTTCAGTTGAAGATTGATCATTTTAGTCAAAAATGCATATATTTAGTTGGAAGCATAACTAGTTCAAAAATTTTTTACAATAAAGTTTTAAATATTTGGGAAAAAATCATACTAGTTTGTTAGAAATAGATTTTCTTGATAAGAGGATTATGTTTTTTGATAAAAATTGAACTATTTTGTTGTAAATTTGTTGTTTTTATTTAGCAAATATGCTGTTTAACTATCGTTTAAAAATTTATTTATTTTTATTTATTTTATTTATTTATTTTTTTCTTGGGAGTTCATTGCTTCATCTATTTCTCGGATAAAATTTCATTCGTATAAACCTGCTTAAAGTGATTGCAATTTTATAATCTTGGAAAACTAAACTACAATTTTTATAAACTTTTAAAAATTTTACCCACCATAAAAATTAATATTTTTTACCTCAAAAAAATGTCTGAATAAATGAAATCAATTTTTAAGGAAAAAAATTAACTTTCAATAAACTTAATGAATATTAAAATACCAAATATTGAGATACCAAAAGGAATTATTTTTCACCAAAAATTTCAGACTTACAACTGAGAAGGTAAATTGTAATTTTTCTAGCAAACCAGTCGAATCTTCGTCTAAATATATAAATATTCAACTATGAAGAATAATTTTCAACGAAAATTTTAAATTTTTTCACTTTATTATTTAAAAATCAAAGAGACGAATTTTCAAAAAACTAAACTAATTTTCAGTATTAGAAATAAATTTTTAATAAAAATGATGAATGTTTCGCTAGAAAAAGAAGATTTTTTGAACAAAATATTGACTTTTTTTTACTAAAAAGTTAAATTTCAAACAAAAAACATTAATTGCCAGCGATGCAGATTAATTTTCTACCAAGTAATCCAATTTTTTAAGTAACAAAAATCGAATGGAATAAAAAGATTAGTACTCATGAATTAGTAGCCAAATAGTTTTTCAAGAAGTTAATGAAATTAAGGGAATTCAAGGACTGTAATCACGGAATTGACAGTTATATTAGAATTCAAGAAAATAATTAAATTTATGGAATTCACAAAATCCATTGAATTCAAGGAATTCACGAAATTGACTGCAATCACGGAATTCACAGTTTTCATGAAATTCAAGAAATTTATTACATTTACGAAATTCACGGAATTCATTGAATTTAAGGTCCTTTCGGAATCACAAGTATTAAAACAAAAATTTTCAAATCACGAAATTTAAGAAGTTGAGGGATTCCAAGAAATGTAAAGAATTTAAGGAATTCATGGAATTTAAGAATTGCATTGATTTTTCGAAATTTAAGGAATTCATGGGATTAAAAGAATTTATGGAAATAAGAGATTTTATGAAATTTATGGAATTCACTTTTATGGAACTAAGGGAATTATCTTATTTACGGAATCCATGGAATTAAAGGAATTTACGAAATTGTCTGTAATCACGGAATTCACAGTACTTATGGAATTCAAGAAATTCATTAAATTTATGAAATTCACGGTATTCAAGAAGGTAATGGAATTTATGGAATTCAAGGAATTAATGGAATTTAAGGAGTTCAATAATTTCTTAGGATTTTAGGAACTCATAGGAATTCAGAGAGTTCTTTGAATTCACAAAATTGACTGTAATCACGAAATTCACAGGGTTTATGGAATTCAAAAAATTAAATCAATTTATGGAATTCGAGGAATTCACGGAATTTGTAGGTGTCGATGAATGCCATGCATTCCATGAATTCAATGAATTTTAAAAACTCCATAAAGTAGAGAAATAATAGAATTCCGGAAATACTTTAAATGCCGTGAGTTCCATGAATCTTGTGAATTTCGTGGATTTCGGATATTCCGTTAATTTCATGAATTTCGCAAATTCCATCAATTCCGTGCATTTCGTGAACTTCGTATATTTCATAAATTCCGTGAATTCCATGAATTCCGTGATTTTTGTGAATTTCATTAATCCCTGGAATTCCTTATATTTCGTGCATTCTTCGGATTCCGTTATTTCCTTAAATTGAGTGAATTGTGTAAATAATCTGAATTCCTTAGATTCTAACAATTCCTTGAATTTTTTAATTACTTGAATTCTACAAATTCTTTGGATTCCGTAAATGCCATCAATTTATTGAATTCCGCGAATTCCGTAAATGTCATGAATTTCGTAAATTCTTTAGATTTCTTGAATTCCTTAAATTCCTAAATTTATTTTAATTTATTTTAAACAAAATTTTCAAACAAGGGCATTATAAAACAACAAATTTTAAACTTCAACCTCAAATAGTTATCAAAGCAGATGAATTTTCTACCAAAAAAGATTTCTTTTTTAACAAAATATTATTTTTAAAACCAAGAGGCCTAATTCTATATTTAAAAATACAAGTAATAATATATTTTATAGTATAGTATAAATATAAATATTCAATAACATAGTTGTATTTAAAAAAAAATAATTCTTGAACAACAGAGTTAAATTTTCAAGAAGTCTCTCTGTATCTCTCTTAGTTCTCCCATTCACCATTTTTACTTTCATTTTCTCATTTCCCTTTCTTATTCCCTTTTACTTTCCCGTTTTCAGTGTACAGCTGTTCCCCTTTTTTCGTTTCCCCTTTCCTTTTACTCATTATAAGTTCCTTTTTCACCCTTCACCATTTCCCAACTCCCTTTATCGGTTTCTTTTTACCCCTTTCACCATTTCCACTTACATTTTACGCAACCAACTTTACGTTTCACCCGTTCTATTCCACATTTCCCCTTTCCCTTTTCCCTTTCCCTTTCCCCTTTCGTTACTTACCCGTCCCCTTGACTCTTTTTCTTTTTCCTGCCACCCCTTTCCCCTTTTATTTTTCCCTTTTCTCATTTCCGTATTTTCCTTTCTCCCCTTCCTCTCCGCCTTTTCTGTTTTGCTTTTTTATTTTCCCCTTGCAATGTTCACCTTTTCCTCTTTTTCACTTTCCTCTTTCATTTTCCTTATCCCCATCCCACTTTAACGTTTCCCCATCCCCTTTTAACCATTTTTACTTCACCCTTTCCACATTTCCCTGTTTTATTCACCCTTGTCCTATTTGCCATTCTTCCCATTACTCTTTTTCTTCTTCATATTACTTTTTTCTGTTTCCCTTTCCCCTTCCGCTTTTTATCATTCCCTTTTCAACCTTTTCCCGTTCCCTTCACTCTCTTTCTCATTTTTCCATTCCCCCCTTTTTATTTTCCCCTTTTTCCTTTACTACTTTCTTCTTTTCCCCTTCGTTAATATTTTGTGATCAAAGGGTTTAAATTAAAAGCACTTTAATTTAAATGATAAGATATTATCACTTCAGCCGGGTGTCACACTTGCATTGAGCAATGCAAGTATAGAGGGAGTATAGCGGTTGCGAAGGCCACTGGGCTAAAAGAGGCCACAATATGCCTGCTTCACGAAGATGCAATAGTGCGATTTCAAGGAGGGTCACATAAAAAAAAATATTTTGATCTTATTTGAGATAGCAAGCCTTATATTTCAATTTTACATTTTTTTAAATTGAATAATGGAAACGATTGTAGTTTAAACGTGATTTACAAACTTCACTTGAAAAAACCCTGCGATTGAGCGATTGGGACCAACCTTAGCTTCCCTGATTTCTTCTTTAGTTAATGTAGTAACGATTCTGCTTGATATGTTTATTTTAGCCCGCCTATGTCGTGTCGTCTTTTTATCATAAATATAAATTCCAGCAAAAGTATCATAACGCTCTAATATTGCTAAGACGTCACCGTTCGATGCTGTTAAAACAATTTGTTCATTGGTTGGCGCAGAATCATAACGGCCATTTTCTAGTCTGATGTTTAGTGGTGTATCGACAGAAAAAGTGTATCTTTGAAGGTGAAATATTTTGTGCGGATTTCTTTCAGGACTGAGCTGAATAAATTTAAGTTTATGAAGACCACATCCAATTCCGTCAGGAGAAGGCAACCTTGTGGTTGGAGCCATGAACCTGGAAGGAGGTTCGCTGGAACTGCCAGGATTGTAATTTGAATGCAAGTTCGCGTTTATCAGGTCCCGAACATAATGAGTAGCAAGCATTGTTGGGGCAGCTTTATATCCGGAAGGAGACACCATGGATCTGTCCAGAGGAGACCTGGACCGGTCACGAACAGGTTGGTCGGCAGGAACAAGATACCTTTCAGTTGAATTATGTCTTTCAGAAGAGGAAGTAGGTTCGCCGCAAGGAATGCCAGGAATTGGTTCGCCATTAGGTAAACAGTCGAATTGTGAACTTAACTCTGCAATAAGGAAGAGGTGATTAGATATTTTTAGGTAAGATGGATTTTCATGAAAGAGTGGCAATATTGAGAGGCCAAACAGAGGAAAGAAGGGATATTTTCCTCAGGGAATTTCTAAAAACTTTGGCAAGCAATATGGAAATAAGTAGTCGCTAGTCCTAATTATAATACGCCTGCAATAGTTAACCAAACCTAATTTTCCGATTTCATAAAAATGCTTTTTTGCTAATTTTAGAGTTATAAATATTACTATATCTATTAGAAGAGGTTGTTCAAAACCTACGTCACTCTGCCAGCATCATATTAAAACTGAATTGGCAATGGTTGTATCACAAGGTTCAGGTTTGAATAATCCTAAAATTTAGTCGATCTTGACTTAACCTTCAGTTAGCAGAACAAACATGTATAAAGTGCAACACTTTTACTGAAAGCTAAGTTTCATCTACACATAGTGAGATGAATTGAGATTGATGCCCCATAGAAAAAATATATTTATTATCACATCTCGAAATGATTGTGTGGCAACGAGTAGGATGACCTTCCAGATGAAGACTTCACGAACAGACCTTTTCTCTTCTGCATCAAGTTTTCGCCATTATCTCTCATACAACGTAGTTCTCATGCCTACCTGGGTGGCGACACCAATCATCCCTAGCAAAAGGTGAGGTTTATTCATGTATTTTATATATGATACGTGATGATCTACGCTTCTAGTGTAAGTCAGCTGCAGAGTGTATTAAGCCTGAGAGTAGATTTTAGGACACATCAGCAGTAAAGGTTGCTCTCGGAAGCAGGTGCAAGCATATATATATATAGATAATATTGATACAAGTACGTGTATCAGACGCTATGCTTTCAAATCCACCCGAAAAAATTATAAAGTACCGTATTCTAGTAAGTCCTTGATTTCCGTGAATTCGATTAATTCCGTTAATGCCATGAAATCCTTGAATTCCATAAAATCCGTGAATTCCATAATATTAGTAAATTTCAAAAATTATGTGAATCATAGGAATTCTGTTAATTCCGCGAATGCCATGAAATACCTTCAAGCAGCCAAATTCCACGAATTTTATGAATTTCGCAAATTTGACGAATTCCATGGATATAATAAATTCCGCGAATTCCATTGATTTTATTTATTCCGTTAGGTGCTAAACCTTGTTTTCTTTTAATCTTGATGCTAGGAGTTCTGCTCTTTCCTTAGAAATACCTAGATCTCGAATTAGATTGCTTAGTTCTTCTTGGTTAAAGTATACTTTTTTTTTATTTCACTTTTTGATGCGGATTCTTCTAAATTATCTACTCTAACTTCCTAATTTTCTGTCCCTTCTATGCTTATCACTTGGGGCAACTTTTATTAAGTTTGTATATAGGTTAAGACTAGTCTCATTGCTAGATTTATATTTGCGTTTAATCTTTTTTAGAATTAAGTTTGTTCATAATTAGGTATACTGATTGCAGGCGTTGCAGATATTGCAAAGCAAACGGAAAAAGTTGTATCTCTCTACCTATGATCAGGCATGAACCTTCAAGTCATATAACCATACTTTATACATTACAGAAACTTGGCGTTGGCGCTCCCGTTTCTGTAACTGGTAAGTTCCGAAATAAGTGGTAAATTCACGTGGTTCAGAATGGGTAACGCTAAAAGCACTTTAACTGAATTTAATGCGTTTTGCACGTTGTATTGAGTGAGTTCAAATTTATTTTATTTAAAAAGTATTTGATACTATAGCATTTTTGAATGACAAGGTTAAAAATTCTAAACAACACAGAACCCGCATAAAAACTCTTCAGGTTTTTTCCCAATTTGACCATTAAAATCTTTTAACCTTCATCTCAGGACGTCCAAACTAATTCTAAATTTAAGTTAAGCAACCTGACATAAACGAATAAAAACAATAAAAAAGTGAATAAAAGTTCAGTCAACATTTTTGGGAGTTGTGGTTTTGTAGATTTGTGGATATATGGGCCTGTAAACTAGTGGCTTAGAGAGGGTTATGAGATTCAAGTTTAACATTTATAGGCTTGAGGTTTGTGAGGTTAGGCTTTATAGATGTGTGTGGACTTGATGTGTGTAGGCTTAGAGTTAGTAGGCTTGAGGTTTGTTGGCTCCTAATTTTTAGGCTTGAGGTTCGTGGCTTAAGGTGAGTAGGCTTGGGATTTCTACGATTGAGGTTTGTAGGCTTAGAAATTTTTGGTATGGGGGTTCTAAGCTTGAGCTTTGTGGTCCTAAGTATTTTGTGTTTGAGGTTGTCGGTTTAGAGTTTGCCGGTTTGGGATATCGTAGGTTTGACGACGAATTCACCTTGATCGTGACCTCAACAGAGAAAGCAGACACTGAATTTTAATTAAGCGACCCCAAGAGCCTATATGTACCTGGCATCGTCTGTTAACGACAGATTCTCTAGGATTGATCTTGAAATGACCTTTATCGTGACATTATGAGTTCAAACCATGATTGGGTTCAAAGTTACCCTAATTTAGGTGATTAGCGATGAATTATGTAGGTTTGCCCTTCAAATGAACTTCATTCTGACCTGATGGCTTCAAACGGACACCGCATTAGTTTCAGCGACCACTTAAACCTAAAGGTACCCAAATTTAGTTGGTAAGCGATAAATTTTGTAGGTTAGACCTTGTACTGACCATCTTTCTGACCTGATGGCATCAAACGGACACCGGATTCGAATTCAACGAGCTGAAAAAAAATTACGTACAACTAGTCCCTCTTATGTTGCAGGCTTAGGGGGTTTGTGCAAAACATACACAATTGCCTTAAAATGCCTCACATGCTTTTTCACAATTTTGGAAATCCTTTAAAATATTTTTAATTATTCCCATATAATTGATTTTTAAAAATAAAAATTCCTTTTCAATTGTTCTTGGAATCCTAAGAAAACTGTTTTATTCTTATAAGACCTTTCACAAATCTTAAAAAACTTCTTAATTTTTTGTTCCAAACCTGAAAAATATACATTTTTTGTAATTATTTAAAATCATTTCAAAATTTACAATAATTTTGAATCTTTTTTGAATAACTAAGTTTCAAATTGCCATTTATAGATCAAAAATTTGCTAAATAAAACGCTAAAAAATTTTAACGTTGAAATTTTTTAGTGTTTTGAAATTTCGATGATTTAAGGCTATCTATTTCAAAATGTCTAGTTTTTAATATTTGATTATAATTGCTCGTTTTATGTGAACAGTGAAATATTGCTATCAATTAAATAATTCTTCTTTTTTTTGAATTACATTTTTGTTTTTTAATTCGAATATTTAATACAAATTATTCAGTTCAATATTAACTTTTGATTATACTATTTTAAATTAATCAATATAAAATTAAATAAATATTTGTCTATTTTCAATTGAGAGAAAAAGCTTCTGGTTCCCACAATTTATTAATGAGACTACTCAACCCAAGGCAGGTTTTCTTTAAACAGCAAGGCCCTCTGGTATTTTTCTTATGAGTAATAACAGATTTTTATTTTCAATTTAAAATTTTTATTTGAAGTTTTATAACTGAATTATACCAAAATTTTAAAAGATTCTTTTTGTCTTTTGAATTCATTACGTTAATGCCGTCTTCAAACCGTTCGTATCCTTTGATATACTGAATATTAAATGTTCACAATTTTTATGCGAAATAGTGCAAATTTGTTTTCACTTATTGTAAAAAGCTATGAAACTCGTCAGTTAAAAACCACTATATAAATTCTTGAAACGCATCACTTTTTTCCGTGTTTTGATATTGTATATTACTAAAGTTTTGAAAATTTTTCACAAGTATTCAAATGAAAAGTCTCTCAGTGTAATATTATATGATTATAATATTATCATATTTACCAATGAAATTAAGAACAATTGCGAAGGTGCAGACGAGATTTAAAAAAAACTTCATTTTACTTGAGCAGACTGAAAACAGTTTGATGTACGTGCTAATAAGAAAATTTTTCAAGAGCGTTACTGATGATGTCAACGTTTTATGACAGATATCTTATATACAGTGCATGTGAGAAAATTTATAGGCGACAAGTTTGGCCTCTCAGATAATCAGTTATTATTTTTCAGTTTGCTAAACAAAGTTTCGGTACATGATTCGTTAGCATTGATATCAGTGTTTTTGAAATACAGTTTCATCTGATGAAGGTTATTTAAGCACATTGCAATAGAGAATCAATGTTTTCTAAATAGACATTTTTCAGATCAATATTTAAAAAAAATATTTTTTATTATTTTTTGTTCCATATTTTATACAGAAATCATTGAAAGAGCATGTGTTTATTTTTATTTTCTTCTAACGGAAATAATGCACAGAAGCAATATTGTAGAATAGTGTTTTATATAATATTCTCTTTAGAATAGTTTAAGGTTTCCTAAAATAAAAAGTACCTAAATATGAGTCGAGGCAGGAAAAGAAATAAGTGTTATTTGATTTATTAATAGTCATCCCTTCATTAAAAGGAAGTAGCTTTAGTAAAAAAATGTTTTTTTAACAAAAACACCACGATATTAAGACTTCTAAAAAAATACGTGGCAAAAAATTTTGCCAGGTTAAACACAAATATTTACATTTTAAGTAAATATTTTGTAAGTACACATCAGAAACGACAAAAGTGTTTAACTGGCTGTTCTTCAGAACTCAACACCTTTTCTTTTTAATGAAAAAAAGTTTGGCCCTAAAACATTAAAACAAAGTAATAATTATAATCTTTTAATAATAAAGGCCGTATTATATAAGATAAGAACAAAGTTTAAAATGGTAGTAAATCAATCTAGAATAAGGTATTTTTAGTAAGCAAATATCGAAATAATAGGAGGATACATTCCTTTAAATAACATTAATGTAGGCATCACATTTTTCAGATTTGAAGTTTAAATGTATTTCAATTTCAGGAAAGCTAAAAAGCTTCCTAGCTGACACGTAGAATATTTTATAAAACGTTTCACTTTGCTGCCTGAAAAAAAATAAATAAAAATAAAATTTCTTTCCAAACAATAACAAAGCAATTTACTCAAACATTCCAAATGTTTCTCATTTATTGACTGATTATTTAAAACTGTTTTCACTCAAAAAATTCTCGGTTATTGGTTGATTGTCCAAAGCTGTTATTTTTTATCGAACTATTCTTGTTCATTGGTTGATTATTCAAAACTGTTTGTACTTAAAATTCTTATCGCTTATTACTTTATTATTCAAAACTGTTGTAGCGTGTTTCTTGATTATTCTAAAATCTACCCGTTTATTGCTTGACTATCTTAAACTTTTTTCCCTCAAAACTGATCTCTTTTTTTGTTTGATTATTGAAAGCTGTTTCTTATGAAACCTGTAATTGTTTTTTGTTAATTTTACAAAACTATTCTCCCGCAAAACTATTCGCGTTTATTTTTTGACTAACCAAAGCTGTTTTTTCTCTTCAAAACTGTTCTCGCTTATTGCTTCATTATTTGAAAAATTTTTCCCTCAACAATTTTATCATTTATTGTTTGATTATTCAAAACTGTTTTTACTCAAACCTATAATTGTTTTGGTTGATTAGCCAAAACTGTTCTACGTCAAAAATGTACGCGTTCATTGGTCAATTATCCAAAGCTGTTCTTTCTCGCCAAACTATTCTCGTTCATTGTCTGATTATTCATAGCTGTTTCTACTCAAACGTTCAAAACTGTTCTAGTTAATTGGTCAATTATTCAAAAATCTTCTCTTTTATTGCTTGATTATCTGAAAGTTTTTTTTTATCTCAAAACAGTTCCCGTTTATTGTTTGTTCAATGAAAAAAGTTCCTAATAATACCCATAATTGTTT